>PISX010012016.1:0-62348 GCA_004024625.1 Mellivora capensis | reverse complement strand
CCATGCTGTTTTCCAGAGCGGTTGCACCAGCTTGCATTCCCACCAACAGTGTAGGAGGGTTCCCCTATCTCCGCATCCTTGCCAGCATCTGTCATTTCCTGACTTGTTAATTTTAGCCATTCTGACTGGTGTGAGGTGATATCTCATTGTGGTTTTGATTTATATTTCCCTGATGCCGAGTGATGTGGAGCACTTTTTCGTGTGTCTGTTGGCCATCTGGATGTCTTCTTTGCAGAAATGTCTGTTCATGTCCTCTGCCCATTTCTTGATTGGTTTATTTGTTCTTTGGGTGTTGAGTTTGAAAAGTTCTTTATAGATTTTGGACACTAGCCCTTTATCTGATATGTTGTTTGCAAATATCTTCTCCCATTCTGTCAGTTATCTTTTGGTTTTGTTAACTGTTTCCTTTGCTGTGCAAAAGCTTTTGATCTTGATGAAATCCCAGTAGTTCATTTTTGCCCTTGCTTCCCTTGCCTTTGGCGATGTTCCTAGGAAGACGATGCTGCGGCTGAGGTCGAAGAGGTTGCTGCCTGTGTTCTCCTCAAGGATTTTGATGGATTCCTTTCTTACATTGAGGTCCTTCATCCATTTTGAGTCTATTTTCGTGTGTGGTGTAAGGAAATGATCCAATTTCATTTTTCTGCAAGTGGCTGTCCAATTTTCCTAACACCATTTATTGAAGAGGCTGTCTTTTTTCCATTGGACATTCTTTCCTGCTTTGTTGAAGATAAGTTGACCATAGAGTTGAGGGTCAATTTCTGGGCTCTCTATTCTGTTCCATTGATCTATGTGTCTGTTTTTGTGCCAGTACCATACTGTCTTGATGATGACAGCTTTGTAATAGGGCTTGAAGTCCGGAATCGTGATGCCACCAACTTTGGCTTTCTTTTTCAATATTCCTTTGGCTATTCAAGGTCTTTTCTGGTTCCATATAAATTGTAGGATTATTTGTTCCATTTCTTTGAAAAAAATGGGTGGGATTTTGATAGGGATTTCATTAAATGTGTAGATTGCTTTAGGTAGCATAGACATTTTCACAATATTTGTTCTTCCAATCCGGGAGCATGGAACATTTTTCCATTTCTTTGTGTCTTCCTCAGTTTCTTTCATGAGTACTTTATAGTTTTCTGAGTATAGATTTTTAGCCTCTTTGGTTAAGTTTATTCCTAGGTATCTTATAGTTTTGGGTGCAATTGTAAATGGGATTGACTCCTTAATTTCTCTTTCTTCTGTCTTGTTGGTGGTGTAGAGAAAACATAACTATAATTTTAACCTGATTATCTACTTTTAACTCATAAGTTTAAAGAGTTGCAAAGAATGTGATTTCTTAGGTATTTTAAAATGTTTTCAAAAAATAAAGTGTCATTCTTTTTTTAAAAAGAAAGTATCCAATTAAATATGAATATTGTGGTGACTTTATACCTACTTTTATCTATTTAAAAACTGTAAAGACAAACTGTTCTTGAGTAATTAAACATTTTACATGTTCCTTTTTCTCTTTGACCTGGTGTTTCTGTTCCATTTCTTCCTAATATTTTATAATGATGCAATTTATTTTATGCTAGACTGTTTGTATAGATCCTCTCTCGTACTTTTCTGCATCAAAGATATGTACATAAATTTAAATTTCATATTTATAACATTTCCTATGGTCATAACTCTATTAAAAATTCTTTCAAATTGATTATTATTACTAATAACATATGATCAATTGAAATATATATGAAAATTGAAATATCAAATGAAAAATATATACAATCAAAAAAAATAAATATATATATTTTTTTAAGCAAGGTTTAATTAAACTGCACGGCTTCCAGAAGAAAGAAGTGTACCAAAGAATCCAACCTGAGACCAGATTATACACTGTAGAGGGGTTGGGGGTGGGGGGGAGGAATCACTGCTTATTAGGAGGGAGCACTGCAACTGGAATATAACTCCAAAATAAATCATACAATAAATTATTTTTTTAAAAGAAAATAAACTGATCCACATGCAAAGATGGAAACACACACACACACACAAACATACACACACACACACTGCACACATCACTCTAGTCACTCTAGTCTTATTCAGTGTTGACTAGGACTTCCATGCTGGTCCCATGGGAAAAGATATTTTGAAAGAATACAATATTAAATGTGAAAAGTAAAATTTTACTAAAAATGTGTCATATCATTAAACATATTTATCGTAACAAAATTAATGGAATTTTTATTTTATTAGTTTAGATATTCCTTGATGAATATTACTCATTCAGGGTTCAGTATCAATTCTATTGTATGCTTCCTTTTCATAGGACTAAGAAACCTTTATATAAATAGATAGGAATGGAAGGAAGTTTTTTATAGCAGTATGTCCCAATATTTTGCACTCCTTCAGAATTATATGCCCCAAATCACACAGCAGCCTATTATTAAAAATTATTTATAATTATCTATCAGCTGACAACTTAATTAGGTTATCCAATTCTATTGAAAACAAAGAATTATTGTCTTTTCTGATCCATCTTCTTAACGCCAATATTTGCAATTATCTGTTTGTAAGTGTTCCAGAGGGGTTTTTTTTTCCTCCCTAGAGGAATATAAAATACTAAGATTCAAGAGAGAAGTGCCTATTGTAAATGAGGGATGCACAGTATGAAAAGGGAAGTAAAAAGAATCTGCTCATCTTAGGTGTCCTCTAAGGCAGATCAATTTGAAGGAAAAGGATGTTTAGAAGCTGGGCACCTGTGCCCATGCATCCTTTTGGAAAATGTTCATGCCATCTCCAGGTATATGTATACCTCAGTTTGAAGAACTCTGGCCTAGGCTACTCTAATAACTCATCTGATCTTCTTGCTTCACCCTTAGCCTTGTGGAATCCATTTTCCAGCTAGTAGCCAGACAGTCTTTTAAAAAAATAATCAGCAGATGTCATGCACTGATTAAACCTCTTTAATGGCTTCTACCATTTTTTTAAAAATGCCAACTCGGGGCGCCTGGGTGACTCAGTGGGTTAAAGCCTCTGCCTTCGGCTCAGGTCATGATCCCAGGGTTCTGGGATGGAGCCTGCTTCCTCCTCTCTCTCTGCCTGCATCTCTGCCTACTTGTGATCTCTGTAAAAAAAAAAAAAATCTTAAAAAAAATGCCAACTCCTGGCCACCCCTTACCTAAGGCCCTGCATGCCTTGCGTTGCTCCCACTCCCCCAAGTCATACCAGTCGTCCTCACACATGTCCAGTTCTTTCCACCTTACTGCCGTCACAAACATTGATTCCTCCCCATTCTTCACATGGCAGGCTTCTCACCCTTCAAGACCCAGGTTAAATGTTACTTTATCAGAGGACCCTCTCTGAGCACTCAATGAAAAATAGGTTCTAACCTCTCCAAATTCCACCAAATTACAGAAAACCTGTTCCTATTTCTTACAATACTTTGTGGTAACTTGTGATTAAATGGTTTTTTTGTTGGATTAGTGTCTGTGTCCCTCTGCAGACTTATAAGCTCTCTTAGGGGAGAGACCACAGCTGCTTTCTACACCATGATATATTACCCCAGACTACCACAGCACCCCTGGATGCTCAATAAAGATCTGTTGAATGAATGAATGAATGAGCAAGCAAACTCATAATAAAATATTGTTATGTACTTTAAATGCTTCAATAGTTCTCCACCGCCTTGGTCATAAAATTAAATGCTGGAGCACAACATCTGAATAAACATGCTTCAGCATGATCAGACTTCCCACAGATCGTGGCATACATATTTATCCTGAACTATAGCTACTAACCGCTATTTAAAGATTCCCAATGCTTCCAGCTTTCACATATACTGATCCCTCTATATGGACTATGGTCAATATCCTTCCACCTCCTTTTTGCTTATTTCTTTCTTCTTAAGACTCAGCCCATGCATTAGTCACTTCCTCCAGGAAGCCTTCTATGCATTTCTCCGATGGGGATTATAAGCCTGCTCCTCCTCTTCTACTGTTAATGCTCTCTGTTCAGATCACTACCATGGCACTTATCAAACTAAACCATAATTATAGGTTCATTCTTCACTCTTTCCGAATAAACAATTAACTTCTTGAGGCAGAGACTGTTTTTATTACCTTTCTACTTCCAGCGCCTAGTGTAATATCTGCAAAACTACAAGGTAGTCAATAATGTTTGCAGAAAGGAAAAAAAAAATGTTTGCAGAAAGGGTAGCATTAGTAAAAGGATCATTATTTTATTTTCTGAGCTTTACTGCCATTTAATTAAAAAAATGAGAAATATAGCTTACTACAAATGCTCAGACCAGTACAGGACTATGATTATATGGCCAAAGAATAAACTGTCAACTCTGGGAACAGCTAAAAGTAAGAAGGCCATGGGAAGTACTGGAGAGTACAACTATAGTTTTATTAGCACACATCACCTTCTACAGGCTACCCAGTTACTAGTGATGCTTCAGTAGTGGTAACTTGTTCTGTCTGAGAAAGTATTTGGGTATCATGGTGATAAATGCTATAAAACTGATGGGGTAGATTCGCAGCCAATGGAGAATTTAATGAATCTTTAAGAAGGAAAAAAGATGGGACACTTGGCAGTTGCCAATTGCAGTCTGGACCCCACTCACTCTTGCACCTCGTTCCATTTCCTCCACGACTGTGTCTAACAAACCAGACATGGCTGAGGATAAGAAATTTGAGTAAGGTGAAACTGAAGAAGACAGAAACATAAGAAAAAAATCCACTGCCTTCAAAAGTAACAACGGAACTGAGAAACAAACAAGCAAATCATAATGAAGCATGTGCCACCAATATGCACTGTACATGCCATTAGCACGGCCTTCTTATTTTACTTCTTTTTAGCTGCTTAACTTTGTAAGACGCAAAGAGGCTGGGTCAAATTTAAGTGACTCTACTGCCCGTTTTCACAATAAAGAATCAAGAACTACTGGCAGTGAAGGCCAAGGGAAGAAAAAGAAGTTGAACGCTGAAAGAAGAAGCTGGGTATTCTGTGAGATGCAGAGTAAAAACCAAGTGGGTCCAACATGTCCTGTTAGGCTATAATATGCCGTTTAATCAGAGTGCCATTTTTGTTGTTGTTCAAGTGATTTTAATTATTGGAATGCACAATATTTAGTATACAAATATCTGGGGGGGGGGATTTTGAGGCTATAACCCTAAAAAATGCTCATTGTTCTATAACTACTTACAAATCATAGGTAAAACCTTATGATCTTCTAGATCAAAATTTATATTTAACATTCAAGCCAAATATCATACAAAATGGCAATTTAAAAAACATGAGTACCACTATTAAAAATGAGCTTTTAAAAACAAAAGTTAGAATTCATGTGCAAATTTCAGTTATACTGAGAGGATATATCTTTATCACTGCTCAAAACATTAAGAAATACTCTTCAGGAACAGATAGAAATCCAGCTTACTGAGCCATAAGAAAATATCATATTACTTGAGAGGCATTTTTAAAAACTTTAGTTAGCAATATAGTTGGCAAAAGGCTTCTTCAAAAAATAAACTTACTCTTAGTGAAGATACTTAAAACATTCTTTTCAAGTAAAAAAAAAAAAGCATTTCAAAAATTTAAGTTTATTTTTTTTAATTTTTTAATTTTATTATTTTGTTAGTCACCATACAGTACATCATTAGTTTTTAATGTAGTGTTCCATGATTCATGTTTGTGGATAACACCCTGTACTCCATGCACGTACTGCATTTAAATTTAAGTTGATAGCAGCACTGCTGAACTAAAGATACTGCTCCCTACCTCCTCACAATCCTGAGACTTTAGAGAACAGATTTTACTCTAGTCTCATTTTAAGAAAATGGACTCTCACATTCAACAAAACACAAAACCTGCTAAAACTTGAGAAGCGAGTTTCAGAAGAAGAAAATCCATGTAGAAAAGCACAAAGCTAAAGTAAACAGAGCCCGTGGGATTCCCCTCATGGGATTATTCACTTTCATCTTTCCATTTGACAACACAGGTTATAGGACATCTTCCTTCGTGGGATCATTATACAATTTCTCATTTGGGGCATGGGCTCAATATGGAGCAGCATGTAGTATTGGGAATAAAGAAACTATAAGGGGATCCTGTAAGAAGAAATTTTTGCCTTTGTGAGTTTTCCCCCCTCAAACTTTAAAAGGCTCTGTATTTTATTTTAATTAAAAGAGATTATTCCCAAACAATTTTGCTTTGCTCTTCAAGAAATCAAGAGATATAGATACCCTCTTTCTATCAGAGGGAGTTATTTCTTCTCAGAAGCTAAATTTAGATAAGAGATAGATAATTTCTGAACCTGAATAGATAATAAGAATAATGTCCCAGCCAAAAAAAGCTTTACCCATTTAAGATATTTCAAAATGAGTATCTGTAGATTACCTTGGTATACACAATTAATACTTATCAGTAAAATTAACAATGGAGTTAGAAGACGGAAAAAAATAAAAATAAGAACAGAAGATGACAGCAGGAGGGGACAGTGGATGAAGGTTACACGGCCTCAGAAATACAAACATGAAAACAGCTTCTTCATACCTTAAACCACTTAGAGCCCAAATGACTGGTCTCATGCAATATTTCACTCAACAGCTTCAGATAGGCAGTGAGTAGCAGAATGGTGGAAAAAAAGGATAAACAGGAAAGAGAGAAAGAAAAAAGCATGCAATTAAAAGCAAATTATATATAGCCACTTTGGAAGACAGTTTCACAGTTTCTTACAAAGCTAACTATAGTCTTACCATAAAATCCAGCAATTCCCAGGTATTTACCTAAATGAGTTGATAATTTATGTCCATACAAAACCTACACATAAATGTTCATAGAAGCTTTATCCATAATTGCCAAACACTGGGAGTAATCAAGATGTTCTTCAACAGGTGAAGGAACAAATTGTGGCATGTCTATACAATGGAAAATTATTCAGAAGTAAAACAAAAGGAGTTAGGCCACAAAAAGACCTGGAAGAACCTTAAGTGCAAGACTAAATGGAAAAAGTCAGAAAAGGCTACATAAACTGTGTTATTCCACCTGTACGACATTCTAGAAAAGGAAGAACTATGGAGGCAGGAAAAAGATCAAGGATTGGGGAGATGGAGGAAGGACAAACAAGTGGAACACAGAGGATCTTTGGGGCAATAAACTATTCTGCATGATACTTGTAACAGTGAATACATAACATCAGACATTTGGCAAAACCCACAGAACTGTATGAGATGAAGAGCGAACCAAAATTTAAGCTATGGACCTGTTAATAATGTATCAAAATTGGCTCATCAATTCTAATAAATCTATCACACCAATGCTAGATGTTAACAATAGGAAAAACTGAGGTGGAAGAAGGAAAATATGGGAATTCCATGTACTTTCTGCTCAACTTTTCTGTAAACTATAAAACAAAACAAAAGAAAAAACAAAAAAAAAACTGATCTAAAGTAAGTCTGTTATAAATAATACATAAACACATAAATATATAAAAATCAACCCCCCCGAAAAAGCAAATTATAACTAGTTCACACAAGACATTTTAAAAATAAAAAACACATACTACCAATTTATATGCCATAATGACATGATGTATTATCATCAATAGCCAACATTTCTACATGATATGTAAGACTTGTCACTAAATAATGATCCCCAAGCAGAAAAAATCTTTAAAGAAAGAAAAAAATGGGGACATTTTGAAAATAAAGGTAAGAATATAAAAAAGGTAAATCAAGATAAAAGAAAATCCCTCTTCATCCTGGATCAATGACTGTCACCATCCCTTCTCTGAAGCTCTCTACTACCCAAGCTCTATTTCACTGTATATCAGGAAATATTCAAATTAGAAGTGGACAAGGCATTTATGTAGGAACAGGGCACTGAAAGACTGTGAAAAGTTCCATTTTCCTCAGTTTGGCTAAAAACTGTCAGTTTGTCTTTCTTTCTATATTTAGCACTAAAGAAAGCATATCCTCATCCTAACACAGTTATGAAGTGACTCCCTTATGGCACACACTACATCATGTCTCCTTTGAAAATGTACCCTACTTCCTTGCTGTGCAACTACCTTAACTCACAAGACCACAGTGGTCTCATCATGGGAGTTCCCCCAAAAGATTCAGGTTACCCTCTTATTGAATTTTTTACTTTTTTAGCACATATAGTTCTCCAACAAAGAAATGGAAAGGAAACAATAACAAAAAATTACATGTCATGAATCTCTAAGGGACATTCAAAACCTCCAATCACACTCACACTAGGAATTGAGATTAGAGCCTTCTCTTGTTAGAACCATTTCTTCCATTCACATTTCCCAATTTTAGTTATCCTTCCTAACAAAAAGTCAAAAGCAAGTGTACAGGGATCTAAAAGAGGTAAAAACTATCTAAAGCAAACACCACACACAGCAGCAGCAGAACTCTTTAGCAAGTCACTTCAGGGCCGAGGCATGCTGCTCTGGGGCTCTCAAGTCCCACAATAACTATGTCCTTCATCCTTGCTACTAACCTTGTCAATATTTTGCGATAACTTTAACTGCTCTTTTGAACAAGGCAGGGTATAAAATAAACTGTTATTTAAATTTAACATTTTAACTCAGAAATGTTTGTGTTTTCCCATTCAATTTAAAAGCAGGATTGTGACTAGTCTCACAACAGACAAATTCCATTTCATCTCACCAGATACAAGAGCATACACTACACCCATATATATGAAATATATATGAACTAAGCCCCAATTTATTAATGCATTGACTCTTAACATGAGTCGTTCTTAAGCAACCTTATTTCAATTCTTTTTTAGGCTTAAATACTTACACATGATGATTCAAAGTGCTTTTGAAATCCTCTGAACATATGTACAGTTTACCTATACTATACTGGTTGGGTTTTACCTTGTGTTTAACCAGCAGCATTGCCAGTAACTGTATGAAATTGCAGACCTGTTTTTCAGCACTGGTCCTGGCTGACTCCTCCTGTGCCAGCACCATTTCTCGCTCTGCAGTTATCTGTACACTTTCTCTTAGTGCTTCTTCCAGCTCTTCAATCCTGTCATCCTTCTTACGGAGACTGTCCTGGAAAACGATGGAAGACTAGGTGAAGTAGACTAATTAGTTAACCCAAGGAGAGACTATTTATTAAGAAAGGACTATTTGTTTATTAAATATCCTTCCCTCCAGAAATAAATCCAAGCCAGAAAGATATCTTCACAGAGGAAAGAACAAGGGAAGAAAAGAAGTATAATAGGAGGTTGAAGTATATTATTAAGAGCAAAAGGTCAAGTTAGTTAAGCAAGAGAAATTAATGATGGATTTGTTCTCTGAAACAGAGAGAATAAAACTGTGTTAAGCAGCATAGGCAGCAAGGGCTTGATTACTTAAAAACACAAAGCTGTTTCTGAATTACTTTCTAAACTGGGCTTTAAGCCAGCTTTGATCAAGTCTAAGTAATAAGACAATATCAAAACATTCTCTCCCTACAAAGTTCAGCCTTGATAAAAAAGTTAAATAGCATGATTTTTCAGATTATATTCTTCACACAGACAACTGTCAGCAAACCAATTTAGAAAAAAAAAATGAAAAAGAAAGTAGTTTCCTAATGATTTCAAGACATCAAAGGTTTCTCTTAATCTCATAGAGAAAACTAAAAATGGTCACTGGATATAAGTGATCAGGCTGAGGATGAGTAATTTAGTTAGCCAACCAATTCCCACTAACCTTGATATACTAAATAAGTTTAAAAATTAACTCCTGGGAAGGCAAATATGGATTCCTAAAACAAAGACAAAATCCTACAGATTTTGAACAGGTAAGAACATGTAAGAAAGGAAAGATCTTAAAATAAGAAGGGTAAATGAAGCAGAGTTCAAGCAGTATTAAGAATTAGATGCATCAGGTTATTATTAATCATTTCCTCTTGAAATTTTTCTAGAACCAAAAGATTAAAAAGAAAATGCTATCTTTTACTAATACAATTAAATTAAAAACAAAAGAACAAGAGTTGCTGAAACACTCTCCAACTTTCAGAATACTCATATCAGTAAAAGATATCAAAGGATTTTGTCATTCAGCTATGCAACTCTCATTTAATTAGACTGTAGTTCACTTTTTAAGTGTAAGGCACAAAAAGTCCTTTCTAACAACTTTGTCTTCAGAAATCCAGAACTGGAAATCTGTCAAAGGTAAATCAGACTTTTCTCCTAGCACTGAAAGAATCTCTTACTATTTAACATCTTTCATAATAAAAAGTTAATAAATCTTTTATTCTCATTTTTCTCAACTAAAAAAATGAGATTAAAAAAATATTCACATTTCAGTAATGTATGTCACATTCATTTGTTTTTAAGTGTTCATTTTTCTAGGAGAAAATGTTATAAAATATCCTGATTCAGCCCCATAAGTAAGGTTCTCTTATAAGGGCAGTTTAGCTATATAAAAAAATGTTTTTGCTTGAAATCTTAATGCTTCTGGGTGGCCTGCTGTGAGCAGCAAAGTGCAGCTTCCAAAACTGCTAAAGTTACTGTGGAACATTTCTAAAACAATTCCAAGCAGAGAGGGACAATAGGAAACAAAGTCCAACATAGTTCCTTTTGATTCAAAGAATATGAAATGCAAGAGAAGGATTATGTGGAAAGAGACAGATGCAATTGTCAGTGAGTTCAGTCTTCTCAAAAACTCCAATGAATAACTTTATTTGTAGTAACATGGGATTCTGAATTACAGATTGCTGTAAGCAAAAAGAAACACAAATGCTTCCCATTATCAACTGGTTCTGAATAACACAATATTAAGTTTTTGTCCAGTCTGTGATATTCTTTACTCTTAACACTGTCTTTGAGAGATCTCCTGAGAGGCTTCTGTTATTCTAACCTAAACTGAGGCTGAAAAACTTACCCCAGATAACTTCCCAGAACCTATTTCAAACAAACAGGATTATCTGCTTTTCTGTATTGGCTGAAAAATAGCTTTGTGGCTTTATCAGTAACTTTTTTAGAGAGAGGAATCTTAGTAATTTGTCATAATCCAGATAATCAGTTTTCATACTGAAAGTTTCATCAAAACCAGTACAAAAATCAGAGTCTACCCAATGAGCTCTGTGTACAAGGCCATTTATTTAAGAAAACTTTCTGGACTTAATGGTAAAGATGGCTCAAAATCCGTGTCCATAATAAGGACAAAGAACAAAAGTCAAGAAATACCACAAATAAAAATCAGAAAACTGTTAAAATATTATTTATGAAATACTGTATATTACGTAACTTATAATACAATTTAAAATCAATGTAAAATAACGTATGGAACAATGCAGGTCCAAGAAAGCTGTATTAAACCAGGGTAGTAACAAAAGAATGAAGACAGCGAATATTCTCATCACGTTCAACACCAAGACCAACAAAGTCTGTAACTACTTAATCCGTCTAGTGAGTAAAATGTGGCTCCAGTCTTATTTTCAGAATCTTAGTAAATATCTGCTAAGGTAAACCAAGGAAGTTTTCTTTGTACTGAATTACACACCTTGAATCATTTTCATTTAATAAAATATTGAGCCAATGCCAGAAATGAATACAATCTTTTAGTTCTAAAATTCTGGAGTCCTAAGCACACTGCTAGATCATATTTATAATTATCCTTCCTTTTTCTTACACTTTCAGTGAAGATTAAATACATTTATTATACTTAGACTATAATATGGGTATTCTACCTTTTTAAAAAAGTTTAGAATACTAGAGAAAAGATTTTTAAGTTTTAGAAAGGCCAAAAATGATTGTCCAAAAAGAATAAAAAATTGGAAGGGACTGGAATTTTTTATGTAAAACAAAGAATCAGAAGACAACTGAAGTAATGCCTTCAAAACTCTGAAGGAAAGATGCTTTCTGATCTAGAATTCTATATCCAAACTATCAATCAAATGTAAGGGAAGAATGCAAAATCAAAATCTTAAAATCACAGACTCTCTCAGAAAGCTACTAGGGATGTGGTTCATCAAACTTAAGAAGTCAACCTAGAAAGAGGAAGACATGGGACCCAGAAAAAAGGGTTTTTTTACTCCCATAAATGAGTAGTGAAGGGAACCTCAGGGTAACCATTAAGCCTAGAGAATAAAGAGAATTCACAGGAGAGGATAGAAACTCAAGGAAAGATGTTTCCAAGAAAAAACAGTGGATGAACAGATTACGAGGTTAATAAGTAAGGGATGATGAATTCTATAATTACCAACATTGAGAGGAATGTTATAGTAGGAGAAAGGAATTTGGGAATAAACTGGTGATATGTATACAAAAAAATAATAAAACAAATTTAAAAACCCAATGCTATTATTACCACCAGGAAAAACTAAAAGTACAGTAGAGGAAAGGTAATCATAATATACTATGTGCCTGAGACATAATAATGTAAAACTTATATCAGAAAGACGGAAAGAGGGAAGTATGTGTGGCGACTTGCTTAGAAAGGCTAATTCCTCATCATTCATAGTAAAAAGTCAGTAGATAATTAATATCCAAATAAGAAAACAACAGTAAAAAAATGTCATTTGGAGAGGTGGAAGTATTAAACAGTATTAGAAACAAGCAAAAGGGGTGAAAGCATGCTTGTCTCAGGGGAGCAGGAATCTAGGTTAGACAAGAATGAGGTAGAGGACTATCACTTTTATAAGCCACGTAGTATTATGTCACTTTGTAAATTATATAAATAAGCATTGTTAGAAAAAAAATTCAAAATCAAATTTTAAAATGTTGAAAGAAAAGCAGATCCTGCAAATAAATAAGAATACATGAATTTCTGGAAATAGTTAAAAATGTGGTGACTATTTCAGGTATGGATACTCTAAACATATGGGTTAATTATTTACTGGAAAGAACAAAGACTGGGCAAATGTATCTTAAGACAGTGCCAATGGTGAAAAAAATATATGAATTTCAAGTCACTCTCTTCCTCAGTTTTTTGTTCAAAAGTTGAATTTCTTCATGCAAATAATTTGCATAGCAGGTCAAAATTATGAGAAATTCTTTTCCAGTCTTTAGGTAACCGTGGAATATCCTAAATAAGAACTTTTTTTTTAAGATTTTTTTTTTTAATTTGACAGACAGAGATCACAAGCAGGCAGAGAGAGAGTGGAAGGGAAGCAGGTTCCCTGCCGAGTATAAAGCCCAATGTGGGGCTGGATCCCAGGACTCTGGGATCATGACCTGAGCCGAAGGCAGAGGCCCTAACCCACTGAGCCACCCAGGCGCCCCAATAAGAACATTTTTTTAAAGAGATAAAATATTGCAGTAAGTTCTGCTATTATTCTGAAAATACCTAACGCATAAATATACCAACAGCATATGTGTAAGACACAGCACCAACCCAAGAGCTTTGAAAACTGTTCCCATCCCCCTTTCTGTGCAAATAGTTTCTTCTTCTTTTTTTTTTCTTAAATACCTATGAGAACAGTAGTGAGTAGATTTTGGTGATAGAGTTTGACACAAAATTCTGGTGATAGAACTGTTCATTTACACTGCACTTAATGGTGTATTTTGATTTGAACAAAGAGAAAAATCTCTATCTATTCAATGCCTAAACTTTAAGTAGAAAAAGTGACAGTTATCACCCACTTCTCCGAATATGTGTAAGCCAATAAAATGTCAGTAAGGTGTAGCACTTTCAGAAACTGCAAAACACAAAGGAGTTCGTATACTTCTGCTTTTGTTAATACAAAGCTGGAGGAAGTAAGGGGGTGTGAGAAAACCCCTGGGAAAGTGCTTCTTGGTCACTCAAATAGTGACAGTGATTATACCAGATACATCCTAAGGCTCTGACTATATGCTACACACATTTAATTCTATTTTCTCTTTTAAAAAGCCCACATACACCAGTCTTTAAAATGAGGCAGTCCTGCCATTTTAAGACTTGCTGCTTTAGCTTGCAATAAAATCTTCTTCAGCAAATACATTATTTGTGTTGTCTAATACAGTTATATCAAATACATTGTGTTGTCTAATATCAAATACATTGTGTTGTCTAATACAGCCACATGTGGCTACTGTATTAGACAACACAAATAATGAGATGTGCTATAAATACACACTAAATTTTGAAGACAGTACCAAAAAAGTCACGTAATAATCCTCACATTGATTATATGTTGAAATGATAATATTTTGGATATACTGAATTCAATAAAGAACATTATTAAAATTAAGTTTCCTTTTGGTTTTTTAAATGAAGCCATTAGAAAATTCAAAATTATATATGTGCCTACATTTCTATTTTTGCTGGACAACACAGCAATAACTAGAACACATGTTATAAATACATCTCTTGGGGTGCATGGGTAGCTCAGTCAGTCAAGTATTTGCTTTAACTTGGGTCATGATCCTGGGATCCTGAGACTGACCCCTGCATTGGGTTCCCTGCTCCTCCCTCTCCCATTCCCCCTGCTTGTGCTCTCTCGCTCTGTCAAATAAATAAAAGCTTTAAAAGAAAATAAGTTCATCTCTTTTCTTAGCTCAGAGCCTATTAACATAGAAATATGAGTTACATAGGTAAGAATCCTTATGGCAAACTGCCTAAAATTCTAACAATCTAAAGCACTGAAAGGTACTGCAATGGTAACATTAATAAAACAAATTCAAATAGCATCAACTTTCTGCCAACAGAGAAAAACAAACTGGATTTCAAGGAAAAAAATTCAATATATGGCATATCATTTTAATACATAGGATATAAAGTGCCTGTATTAGTTGTTTATTGTTATATAACAAATTGCCTCAAAACGTAGCAGCTTAACATAACAGTGAACATTTTTTTTTTCATGCACAGCTTCTGTGGGTCCAAAACTCAAAAACAGCTTAGCCAAACAGTTCTGGTTCTAGGGTCTCTTGTGGGGTCACAGTCAAGATGTCAGTCAGGATTCGGTCCTCTGTTTCCACTTACATGGCTGGCAAGTTGGTGATAGCTATTGGCAAGGGGCCTCTGTTCTCCACAGGGCTACTTGAGTGTCATTATGATATGGCGCCTGGCTTTCCTCATAGCAAGTGACCCAAGAAAACAAGACAGACGCAGCAGTATCTTTTATGATCTAGCTTCAGAAGTCACATACTTCCACTTCTGACGTTTTCTATTGGTCACATAGACTAATCCTGATATAATGTGGGAGAGAACTACACAGGGGCTCGAACACCAGGAGGTAAGGATGATCTGGGGCCATTTTGGAAGATGATTATCGTTCCAGCACTAAGAAAACTGAATTATCAACAAAGCAATGGGGCATGAAAACAGTGATTATCACAACTGCGCCTGAGAGAAAAATACCTGTTAGGATAACAGGGTCTTTACCAGAAAGACAGAGCTTTTTTTATGAGGTTATATTGAAATGGAACCGAATGACACTAGGTTACCTAAAATGTAAAAGGCAGAGATTAAAGATACTACACAAAATTAGGATATCCATTGGATATGAGATGAGCAAAATATGCCTTTTGTCAAAAATTATTCAGAATAAAACTTGCAATTGGATTGAGTTCTAATGAAATATTTTCTTATGATTAAGGTAAAGATGAAGAGGATTCCAATTCAATTTGTTAGTAGTTCAGTACTAAGAATACTCAATGATATACCAATCAATCAGAGGTCAACTAAAAAAAATTACTGGGTGGATGTTTAAAGAGCTATATATAATAGAAGTTATTTAATAAATTCAGTCTTCACAATTTAGCGGCGTTCTTTGGGGAATAAACCCTTTTTTTTTTTAAAGATTTTATTTATTTATTGACAGACAGAGAACACAGGTAGGCAGAGAGGCAGGCAGAGAGAGAGAGAGAGAGAGGAGGAAGCAGGCTTTCTGCGGAGCAGAGAGCCCGATGCGGGGCTCGATCCCAGGATCCTGGGATCATGACCTGAGCCTAAGGCAGAGGCTTTAACCCACTGAGCCACCCAGGTGCCCCGAATAAACCCATTTTTAAGGTAATTATAAGAATGAAGTATTCCTGGTCTTGTTGGCCCCCACTGACTAAAGACCCTCCTTAAATCCTGTTCCTTTATGAATTCTCATTTAAAATTGATTTTACTCTTAAGGCAAAAAAAAAAATCATCAAATTTAGCAAAAAAACAAGTCTAAAATTACAAAGAGGGGAATTATTTGTACTGTTTGGAGTTATCCAATTTTCTAGCCCTCATTATTTAGAAAAATATCAAATTGGCAGCATGGGGGGGGGGGCGAAAACTACATAGAGAAAGAAACTTGAATTTCATTCACCTGCTGTAACTTGGAATTTCACTCTGTTTAACCAATTTAGGCAACCCAAAATTTAGACATGTACTATAACTCACTTAAAATCTATCTGTAGGCAGGAAAGGAACATGCTTCACCATTTTAAATAGTTCGTATCACTCAAAATGAAAGCAGTATCTTTAGAATTTTACTTCAACTGCTACAAATTATGTTTGCACTCATCAAAACTAACACAGACCAGTTTTCCTACACCTAGATTAGATGCTGAAACCTACTTACTATGCCAACTACACTTACCAAATAAGGTAAAATAAGACCACTTCATTTACAGAGTATAGGGTTCAAAGCAGGAGGTTTGTGTGACTAGTTCTGGGCGGATGGTAAAGGGACAGAGGAAGTGGGACGCTACCAAAAAATTCCTCATATCCTTAGGAGAAGACTCCTAGTAGTCGAGAAATTAGGGCAAAAGCTATGACACATTAACACACACTAACAAGAAGACTGGATTCTAGCAAATCCCATACGATGACTACTGACAATCATCTGAACTTTGCTTCTTGGCATCAGCTCTGTCAACATCAACTACATACCATGCAGCTGTTAGACTCTAGTCTCCACTGCCTTTCCTTCAAACCAAACATTCAATAAGAATAGTGAAGGCAAAACAAACAATGCAGCAGTTAAAAAATAATTTTTTGTTCTCTTCAAATATTGCCATCAAAATTAAAGGGAAAAAGGTTCAATATTACAGTAACCTAAAAAGAAATCATTTGATAATGACCGATCTTATTAAACTTTTCCCTTTGTCAGATTATCCAAGGTAACCCAGCCTCCCCTGTTCACCCATCCCTTTCCCAACCTGAACTCTGCCGTGATTATGAAGGTCATTTCTTTGGGTTAATATTAAGAGCTGCTTCCTTTGGAGTAAACACCACTTACCGAAAAGGCTTTAATATGTTCTGAAAGATATTAATGTTAACTGCTATCCATTATCCTTAACATAAAGAGACAGTAATTCTTTATTATTCTCCACCCCACTGCTTATTCTTCCTCCCTTTTCCCCATCCCCCAAGCATACACACACAGCAGAAGATTTCATTAAAATCATTCAACATGTCAGAATTCAATTACCAACTACTCATATGCTTACTGGGGGGAAAAAAATTGAAGCCAGATGCATTGATAAAGCCAATTTTAAGAAAAGAAAGCTAGCCTAACACAGAGACAGAATTTGGTTATACACCAACTACTTTTTATTTTAAGGAAATGCTTTGGGTTAAAATTTAAAGATATTTTCTTCCCCCTTCTGTCCAAAGTCCCTCAAATATCTCCCCTGTTTTAGAGAACTCTGTTACGACCTTAATTGTTAAAAATCAAAGTCAAACAAGAGCAGATGGGCTTCATTAAAGAAACAGAAATATATACATATAAAATGATGCTTTTACATAAATAATTTTTACAGAGCATATTGTACAAATTCCCATGCAGATAAGCCAGGTTCTTATCTTAAAAATTCTGGGAGCTGGGTATCAGAAACTTGAGCAAGGACATAGGCTTGGCCTAATCTTACTACACACCTCCTCTGATCAATAATGCTTATAAAAACAACAAGCACACATTTTCAAAGCCTTTACCAAAATCCCAAAGATAATCTTTTACTTAAAATAATAAACAACTGATAGGTCCATAAGAGAATGACCTTTGTCTTTGAGGTCTTGGCAAAGGGGATATATAATACCTGCTCTGCTCTCTTAAAAATAAAAAGAATCTTCTCAGAGACTTCACTTTCCAAATATAAAAGAGGGGTTTCCACAACAACACAAAAGAAAGGACTAAACCACTCATTTCACTGAAGTGAGGACACAGTACTTGTAAGAATTTTAGTGCCAGATGTAACTTTAACTACTCATTATTTTATGGAGAGGATTCTTGTAATAAGCTAAAAGGGTGTTGGCTAAAAGTTTCCATAGAATAGGTCTAATTTAACAGCAGGAAGCAGCTCAGTAGGCTACCTACACATGAATATTATCAATAAACATTCCTTCAGTACCTTTCACTGGCTATCAAATAGAACTGATTTTTGGCCAGAGAAAAATATCTATAGAGTCCATTTCAACACTGTAGAGTTCCTTAAAATGATTTTATGACTTGTTTTGCTTTTTTCTAAATAATAAAAAGCAGCATAGTTTGGGCTAAAAGCTTTAAAAAAATCACACACATGCCAACAATTTGAGTAGGTGCTTCCCCTGCAGGAAAACCAAATTTTCAAGTTAATTCCATCAACTACGCAAAAGGTTGTTAAAATGGATGCTATCTGTATGTATATTCTTCCAGTGTAATCCCTAACTCTACTTAATATTTGCCGAGAACACCATAAAACCCCACCTATGCCCATACTCTAGACAGAAAAAAGAACTGTCTTGCCAAGAAAAAAAATTAATTAAAGAGGAAGAAATAATACAGGATTAAATCTCTAAGTAGGTGGAGAATGTCTGTTAAGAAACCAAAATTGATTTTTATAAGAACATCGTTAATAGATCAGAGGTATCTAATCAGATGACACATCCACAGTATTTCTAGAAAGGTATCAGACACTCTTAATTTTTTTTAAAGGTTTTCTTAAATAAGTATTCCCATGGCCAATGTGAAAACCAAAGATAAGTAGTCTTCATTTCAGAAAGGAAAAAAAAAAATCTCTTACTAAAATGGAAAAATTATTTTTGACAGAGCAAATCCAAAGTTTAAAGAAAAACACAATGTTTCACCAATAATGCATCTAAAAAGAGAATATGCCTAAGTTTCCCTATCTCTATTTCTATTGTTTTCACTTTCTTTGAACTTTATTCTTAATATTCATTGGTCTCAGAAAAGCGGACTCACCAGAGCTGCAGTGTTCTTTCAGCAGCCCCATTAATCTCTGTGACAGTAGCCTCTCTCAAGGTTAAATTCAAATACTTATCTTTGTTATAAATAAAAACAAAGCACTAAACTACTAGTGATATGAGCTTCTCACCCCTCCCTATTTCAGACTCCTTTGTCTTATTAGAATATGACTAAAACTTGCAGTTTTGTCAAAAGACAAAGTGATTGTTACTGCTTAAAGAAAAAAAATATTTAAGGTAAAAATTCTCAACTAACCGAAAACCCGGTATTTTCTTTGTTAAAATATGGGAACTCCTTAAATGGTAACCTATGAAATTTTAGTGAATACTAGGATGCTAAATGCTGTAGCATCATACAAGGTTTTTTTTTAATTTTTAATTTTTCAATTAAATTTTTAATTTAAGAATTTTAATTTTAATTTTTAATTTGTAACTAAATCTTTAAATTTTATTATTTATAACAATGATAGCTTCACTTAATGAATGGCTACCTACCTAAAACATTATTTCAATATATCAGAAAAGAAATGTTTAAACCAGTCCTTAACCTAAGGCAGATAGAAACTAGTTGAGAAGAGAAAAGTGATTAAATCACACAGGAATAATTAGAGAACATTAAGAAGTAGAAAACAATAAAGTACAATTAAACATACAGGCTGACGAACAAGGAATAAAACAATAACAAAACAGAATGTAGAGATCATCAAGAAAGGTTAATTTTAAGCCAGAATCTTTTTAGGTGGTAAAACTGGAAATCCAAAGAGAAAGGATTCTGTGTAAAAAAAAAAAAAGAGCATAGATTAGAAAATCAATAAACCATATTTAAGAAACACAAACACTATCAGCTTCTCTAGGATACAGTAGCTATGCTAGTAAGTATCTCACCTAAAAATTAGGTTAGAAATAAAGGTTTGGTTGATGGGAGAATCCAAAGGCCAGGCTAAGATGCCTGTGAACGAGGAGGGTTCTGGACATCTCTTGATTCCACTGAAATCAATAAACACTTTTAGAGAGAACCGACTATGTACAATGTACCAAAACCTGGTTCCCAAACTCAAATATGTGGGGGAAACAGCACACAAATTATTAGTATATAATACAAAGTAAGCGAAAATAAGCTCTGAAATCAAAGCAGAAACAAAGTCTAATAGAATTACACACAGGGCCTGATTAATTCCAACTGTGAGGATTTAGGCAGGCTGCACAAAAGGTTGGAGCATTTGATCTGAACCTCAGAAGATGGGCAGGCTTTCAACAAAGAGTTTTTCTAATTGCAACATCACCATCAGTCAAATCAGCAAAGATTATGCTTTCATATAATGTTTAATTAGGAAGGAAGAAGCCCTTGTTGGGATTTGCCTAGTTTCAGTTTTTTATACAGCAATTACTGTAGTTCATAAACTGCACAATAACACTCCTTTTGACATATCCAGCATATCACGGCATTCAGCACAGTGACAATTCCATAATAGGCACTCAATAAATGTTTACTGAGGACAACTACAGATTATCCTAAAGTCTTATTTAGCCAAGTAAAGTAAAATACGGCTTACAAAAAACATTAATGAAACAACTCAGAGCTAATTTAATACAGAGCTAAGATCTTGAGTAAGGAAAACAAAATTCGTCAAAATTAAATGCTGAATATCAAGGGAAGAGGCACTATAATTAAAAAAATGATAATAGGAAAGACTCATTGCCAATATGTACTGCATTGCTTTTATCTTTCATGTCCTATATTTGTGAATATCAACTGGAATTGTAAAATAGTTTAAATGTATATATGGATCATACTAGAAACACTTTAACCATCGTATAATCAAGTCTTAACATTAGTTATGTATATACCCAAGAAAGATATTACAAAGACCTTGTGACCTTAGGACAATGAATTTTGGTGAGTGTGTGACAGAAAAAATTGTTCTGGGGAAGTGTCTGCATCAACATAGGACTATTTAACTATCTCCAAGGTCAATAAGGTATGAAGACATCTATTTACTTTAACCCAAGGAGACCACTGCTCTTGACCATTTTGAATACACTGGACCACACCATTCAACTATGCTGTCCTCTTTCTCAGCCTCTCAGCACCATTAGCATGAAGTATTTACTCCCTCTCTGGAGACAATCTTCTCTCTTGCCTTCTATAATGCCTTACTCTCCTTTTCCCTCCCACCTCAACTGGTCTTTTCATTTGTTTCCTTTCAAACACCACCTTCTCCCACCCAACCCCATCTTTACCTACTGAGGACCTTAAGGGCTCAACTCTAACTCCATGTTCTTCTGTTAGTATTTTACCTCTAGATGATTATCACTGATTCTATGGAGTTCAGAATGATTTTTAAACTCAAGTCCCCAAAATTAATTTACCATAATTTCTATTTATTACTTGTTTAGTTTTATCGTTATGGTATATTGTCTTCCCCATAAGACAATATGCTCCAGAAGGACAGGAAATAAGACTTTTCACTACTATAACCAACTCTAGCAACAGACCTTTACACTTAGAAAGCATTTGATGAATTTATATGGAATAAATGAAAGACATCAAGGAAAATAAGTGAAAAGTAAGCTTATCTATCTTAGAGGGATAGAGAATAGTCAAAGTACATCAGCTCTAACAAAAGAGCCATATTATCGTATCATGGCTTTACAGTTTGGGTCGAATTTTCAGAACAATCAACTTGTTCAACTAAATTCTACATTAAATTAAGCCTTTAGGATATCAAACAGTATAGAGAACACAATAACATCTGCATTGCAAACTTAGAAACAGTATTTCAAAAAAAGCCTAACATATCTATCCTGTATCATTAAGCTTGGAGGTAAGAGGTTTTTGAAATTGATAGCTCATTTCTTTCAAGGGGATGGGAAAGTGAAGTAAGTAATTAAAAGTGCTGAGAAAAGAGAGTCAATGACAATTTTAAATAAAATTTTTATTCTGAACTAATTATAAATATACAGAGAAGCTGCAAAATTACTACACAGTTCCCACATACCTCTCCACCCAACCTCTTCTCATGTTAAGAGCTTACATAACCACGGTAACAATGATCAAAATTATGAAACTGACAATACTTTACCAAAGTACAATACTTTTTACCAAATTAAAGGCCTTATTCTAATTTTAACATTCTTTCCCTAATGTCCTCTATCTGTCTCAGGGTTCAATCCAGGATCTCACATTTCATTTACTTAACATTTCTTCTAAGTTCCCACCAACCCACCTATAACAGTATTCAGTCTTTGTCTTTCATGATCTTGATACCTTTTTAAAGTATACTGCACAGTTATTTTATAAAATGTCCCAGAATATGGATTTGCCTGGTGTTTTCTCATGACCAGAATAAGATTATTTTGGAGAAAGAGCAACACAAAAATGATACTGTCTCCTTCTCAGTATATCTGACTACTGGTAATGTTAACCTTGATCATTTTGTTAAGGTATCCGCTAGGTCCGTTCACTGAACCATTATAGTCTTACATTAGTAAACATCTCAGGGAATATATTTTGAGACTATGCCAGTCTTATGATGATTTAAATGTTCACCCACTAATTTTCACAACCATCAGTGGATCTTGTCTGCAACAGTTCTTACTGAGGTGTTTGCTTCACGGTGATTATTTAAAATCTATTTCCTTCTACACTTAGTAATTAGAAATCTTCTTTGGAAAAGAGCTATCCTTACTCCTGCACTGACTTTCGCATTTGATTACTTATATCAGTATGGACTCATGAATATTTATTTCATTCTATGGATTAAAATATTATCATTATTTTTTTTAACTCAAATTGTTTTAGCATGAGCTATCAGATGCTCCTTTACGTTGGCTCCTATGTTCTTTCCACAAGCCCCCATTTTTCGGTTGAGCACTTTCCTATTTTCTGGAACCACGAAGTTATCCAGGCTCACTGTTTATTTTCCCTGCTCCAGCCCTGAAATCAACCACTTCTCCAAGATGCCTTGGTCCATTTCACTGAAGAAAGATGTACAGCAACCAAAATCTGGGTGTTAGGTATGCGTATTGCTTCTAAGCCCTCTTAATGGACAGTTAGAAAATAAAAGCATGTACAATAACCCCATACATATACACACAGCAATATTTCTACATCTATCTGCATATAAATTAAATACCATGACTTCGTAGTAATATCTCTTGATTCCAGTCCAACACCACAGGGCTCATTTAAGCCTTCCCACTTTACTTATTCATAAATTCTTGAACAATGAAAACCTCAGCCCTCATTATCAATATTTATTTGAATTCTAGTATACATATCAAGTCCTTTCAGAACGGCTAGCCTATCGTCTGTGTGAAACACATTACTAGATTACAAGATTTATATACAGTTCTATTTAGCTTAATAGCATTCAATCAAGAAAATATTTTCCAAAGCTACTTAGGTTAGTTCCCTTCTTCCCTGCCCCTTTGACGGTGTTTGTATTATTTGTTTATAAAACAAGTTTGCTTGTTAGTGTTTGTATTTTCTTTTGGTTTCCCCCAATGCATCTGATTGATTTTGTTTACTTAGGTTTCAGAGTATGTGAAATATTACTGTGGTTTGGAGAGTCAGAGCTATTCTCTAAAGAGATATGCTAAGAGAAGGTTCTCTTCAAACGCACCACTCCAATTCCATTTCCCCCTTCTTTCCATTCTTCTTCCCAACACTCCCATAGATTACTGGTCTCTCTACTTTCTAGCTTACCCTTCCTGTTTTCTTTTGTAAAAAAGATCAGATATGTGTATATTTTCTTATACCAAGATTAGCATACAACAAGAAGTTTTTGTGCTTCTCCCTCCCCTCAACTTAATGGGATGTCCAGGAAATCATTCCGTATCAGCTCACTAGAGATCTTCCTCCCTTTTTTAAAGCTGCCAAGTCTCCAATGTGTGGGTGTACCACAGGAGATTCAAGCACTCTATCTATGGACAGTTAGGTTGTCCAATAGTTCACACTTAACAACAACACTGAAAATAACTTTTTATGTGAATATTTTATATTGCTGGAGATGCATCTTCAGATACAATGAGATGATGGATACCCAGGTCAATAAGCTAACTGTATATGTATATGGTAATTATAACCCACAATAAAAAAATCTTGTTTGAGACTTTTCTAATTTTTAAGAGTATAAAAGGACTTCTAAAACCAAAAAAAAATGAGACTAGTTCATGTATCTTAGTTATAACTGTCCAAAATACAAAGGTACAAACAGAATACAATGGTATGCAGTCATATCTTAAAAAGGACACTCATAACTAAGGCCATGATAAACAATGGCCATGTTTATGGTTTGTAGGATTCCCAAGTTCCCTCCATTATCAGGTATGATTTTCATTTCATATGTAAGGAATTTGTTTAATCTTTTTGAAACATTTTTAATGTGTTGAGCCAAGAACAATGAGTAAAGTAACAACTTATTTCCAAACTCATGCTCTGCCAAAAAGGAATACTTTAAGTTCCACCTAAATATTCAAAACATGGAAAACTGGGAAGAAATGAAGTTATCTTTTCAAAACACTTTCAAGATAAAACCTAGAATTTTGAAGTTAAAAAAAAAAAAGTACAGCAAAGACAAATGTGCAAATATTACACACAACTATCAAGAACAAACCTCACATATGATATTGAACAAATAAGTCACAAAAGAATAAATTTGATGATTCCATTTATATAAAATAAAAATATGTAAAACTAACTTATACTTTTTATTTAATATATACACAGGTTGCAAAGAACAATAGAAGTCCAAGTAATAATTTCCTCTGGAGGAAGGGTGGAAATAATGATTGGGAAGGAACACACATGTGACTTCTGGGATACCAATAATCTTCTCATTTCCTGAGATTATCACTTTGTATGTATTATTTACACTGTGTGTATACATATGTGTTTTATTATGTATTTTTAAAAATATACTTATCATTCAGAATAAAGAAAGGTAAATTTAAAAAGCAGTACTACTGCTTTGTGGCAAATTATAATTTCTGCTAGGAAGAATGAAGCCACAATTGGCAGTCAGTCAGTCACTGAATAACAAAATGTGAAAATGAACCTTCTTGTTTTAAAGCAGGTTCAAATCTTCACAAATAAAACACACTATGTGCTTATTAACATGATCAAAAGAATTAATCTTTGGAAGACAGGTGGCATCTGATGAAGATTAAATATTCATTATTCATCAAAGTTGAAAACATTAACTATATTTTTTAACATGACAGAGAACATATTATAATCCTAGAATTATTATGCCTATAATGGAAATACTAAAATAATTCCTTCCATTTGCATTTCCTATTTCATAAAAAACATCAATAGATGGGCCCAAATATATATGCAGAAATTTAAAACACAAAAAGATTCAGGTATTAAGAGCTACTGTTAATACAAATCTTAAATCAATTGCTTTTCTACTATTCTACTCCCATGTATTCTGTGATTAGCCATTTCTCCAAGAATCTCTAGCTTCTTTTAGTGGGGAATCCTATTCAGAGATCACAATCTGAATGCTAGCTACCACTAGGTTGTCATTTGCACTAAAATGGTTAAGAAGTAAGTGGCAAAATTAGTAAAGAGCTGAGACCAAATGCAAATTATCCTATTTGTAATACTATGCCCTTTCCCTAATTTATTGAAATAAATTACATCCATGTGTATCTTGCATATGGCCATGAACTATCATTTCTCATAAAATTTATAGCTATCACTTACTGAGACACCTTTGAAAAATCATTCATCTACTCTAAATTAGTTTTCTATGTAATATATAAATAAATAATCTGACTTACTTCTTAAATTATACAAAGAGGAAATGGGATATTACATGTGAGGGCTTTTTGGATGTTAACATAAAAACTGACAAAAGATTAAAAGGGCATCTTTCAGTTTACACAGATAGACTAATAACAAAACATTAAAGGGACAGAAGGCACAAGATAAATTAAACCGTTAAGGAGGTAACATAAATAAGGGCTTGTCCTATAAAATAAATATTTTCTGTAATTAAAAATAATGTGATCCTACTTCAACAAATGAGGTTGAAAGAAATCCTAGGAATAGCCCATTAATTTCATCAAATATAAAGATGCCAATTCAAACTTGTGAGCAATGAAATAATTTCCTATCAATAACCTAGTGAAATTTAGCAATGAAGAAAAATAAGACCCTCATGACACAAAATACTTTAAAATAATTTAAATTAAAAAGTAGGGACGCCTGGGTGGCTCAGCGGGTTAAGCCTCTGCCTTCACCTCAGGTCATGATCTCAGGGTCCTGGGACTGAGTCCCGCATTGGGCTCTCTGCTCATCGGGGGAGTCTGCTTCCCCCTCTCTCTCTGCCTGCCTCTCTGCCTACTTGTGATCTCATGTGCTCTCTTTCAATCTCTCTGTCAAATAAATAAATAAATAAAATCTTAAAAAAAAAAAAAAAGTAAAGATAAGGGGCGCCTGGGTGGCTCAGTGGGTTAAAGCCTCTGCCTTCGGCTCAGGTCATGGTCCCAGGATCCTGGTTTCGAGTCCCGCATGGGGCTCTCTGCTCAGCAGGGAGTCTGCTTCCTCCTTTCTCTTTGCCTGCCTCTCTGCCTACTTGTGATCTCTGTCCAATAAATAAATAAAATCTTAAAAAAAAAAAAAAACCGTAAAGGTGAGAGGCACCTGGTTGGCTCAATTGTTAAGCATCTGTCTTCGGCTCAGTTCATGATACCAGGGTCCTGAGACTGAGCCCCGCATCAGGCTCCCTGTTCAGCTGGGAGTCTGCTTCTCCCTCTCCCTCTGTCCCTTCTCCTGGCTTGTGTACACTCTGTCTCTGTTTCTCAAATAAACAAAATCTTTAAAAAATATATACGTAAAAAGTGAAAGCCCAGAACAACTTAAAAATATTTGTAGATAAATATTTATATGTTCCCTTAACAGGAATAAATGAACCAAAAAATGCTTGGGGAAAGGGCCAACATGGAGGAGAAATAACATCTGATTTACATTAACAAATGACAATTTAAGACATGAATAAATACTTAGCCTCACTGGTAATCAGAGAAATATAAATTAAAACAAAAATTAAATATTTTCCATCCATCAGATTGGCAGGGAGGAAGAGAAAATTGGCAGTATTGACTGTTGTTGGCAAGAGGGAGGGAAAATTGGTATGCTGCTTTATCAAAAGGTGCTGCATTTGAGAAAATGTATACTATTCCTATAAGCACTGTGTACTTTATAATCAATAAAATTTATATAAAAGATGAATGAAAAAAGAAATTAAAAATACGTCTGAAACAGAATTTGTTGTAAAGCCTAAAAATGGCTTCCACGGTAATAACTCCTCCAAATCTCTCCAGTAAAGATTTCATGATAATGCAACTGTGACAAAGTCTCTCATACCCAATTCCCAATTGTAACGAGAGAAAAACGGAAGTGACAATGGCTTAGCAGCCTTGGCAGAAGGGTTTCAGAGGTTTCTAGCAAAGCTTATGATATTCGGGGCGCTTGGGTGGCTCAGTTGGTTGAGCGACTGCCTTCGGCTCAGGTCATGATCCTGGACTTCCAGGATCGAGTCCCGCATCAGGCTCCCAGCTCCTTGAGGAGTCTGCTTCTCCCTCTGACCTTCTCCTCTACCACGCTCTCTCTCACTCATTCTCTCTCAAATAAATAAATAAAATCTTTACAAAAAAAAAAAAAAAGCTTATGATATTCTTCTCTAAAATTTAAACCTTCATTCTGACAGGCTAGAGATCCAGAAAGTCTCAGTTAAAGTCACGGCTGAGCCACTTTGAAAACTGTGTGCATTTAGGCGAATAATTCAATTTCTCTGAGTCTGTTTCCTTATCTATAAAATGTGTACAAAACCATCTGTCCCACTGGATCACTGTAAAGGTTAGAAACCATGAATGACCAGGGCCTAGGGCCAAGGACTGGGCACATATACATACTTCTCATATCATCACTACTCCTATCATTATGGAGTCTAATTTCACCCTAATTTGTGAATCATTAGGTTTACACATCAATTATCACTCTGCTGAAATTAAAAAAGTATAGTTTATACATCCTGTATGACTGTGAAATATGCTCTTTACATATTAAAAATAATGTTTAAAAAGGAGGGAAAGAAAGAGGGAGAGGGCAAAAAGGAAAAGGCAGGGGAAAAGGGAAAAGAAGAATGAAAAACACAGAAGGAAGCTCAACAGACATGAACCAAGTTTAGCAATGCACTTTAATGAAGGAAGATGGCAAACTGTAACACGGACCACCCTGAAGCTTAACAGAACTCACTCATTAGACTGACATTGAACTTACCAATTAAATGTGATCGACTTGAAGCAAGGTGAACTTTCTCCTATGCTGGGATGTCCTCACAAAGCTGTGGAATAAAACTTGCCTTTTCTATTTAAAGCCATTCCTTTATTGCTAAACATTTGGTCTCAGAGGAAGGCAGCAAGCAGGGTTACAAAGAGGAGGATAAAGATGAAGAGGAAAACAACATGCAATTATGGATCAAATCTCTTCACCCAATCCTCTGAGACTGTCCTCGTGTTCTAACCTGTAGTTGCTGGGAGCTGTCGTTGAGATTGTCCTCCCTTCGTCGAGCCTCCTCAAGCATCTGTGCGCTCTTCTTCTTTTCCACCTGTTCCTTGTGCTTCAGATTTGCTACCTTCTTATTCTGGTCTTTCACTTGCCTATTGATAAAGGGGAGAAAAACCAAGCTTTTCATATATATGCACAGAGAAGAACATTTTCACTTACAAATCTATCCCACCGACACCAAGTAACAGCTGAAAATGAACAAAGAAGTCTTGCTGCAAAATTTTTCTAACAATTCAAAATTCTTTCCTACCAAGGGTAGCAAATTGGTTACAATGATATTTCAGAAACCAAGTTTAAGCATGTACTTTACGAAACACAAAGCCATCAAACATGAGAAAGGGACCAGGTAGTCTGAAGAAATCAATTCAGAGATTTATGTTGGAAACAGGGAAAGGCTACCAACATCAATGCTATGAAAGAGTAGAGTGGCCAATTAAGAAAGATTTGATATTCTAGCTCTAATGTTACTATTATTAAATATTTCAAACTTTCAAAGACTATATACAATATATATGAATATGAAAATAATGATGTAACAATATGGGAACCCCGCCTAACCAACCAAAGATTATACGTACTTCTGAAGTTCCTAATCCTATCCCACTGCTTTCATACTAAAATAAGAATGCCTTATATTCTAAATGTTGTGTTTAAGATCCCCCTGCTGTTATTATAGTATGCTACTAAATCACTTATTTAGGGATACTTCATTAAGTTTGAATGCTTTTGAAATTCATATATGGTTTATTACTAAATGATTCTTTCTTTTCAATACATGTTTTGAGACTCATACTAAACAATGAGTGTTAATGAAGTTTTTTTCAATCCCTTCAATTTTCACTACAGTATAAATATAAAGCAAATGTTTCAACCCATTTCCAAAGTGATGAACAGTGCAGTTGTTTTGTTTTTCTATTACAAGCAATGCTGCTAGTTATGCTTTGCTAGTTGTACCTATGCAAGAGTTTCTCCAAGGCAAGGGCCCAGAAACTGAAGTTAGGCCATACAATAGGTATACCTTCAGATTCACTAATTACGTTCCAAGAAATTGTATTAACTTGTATTTTCACTAGTAGTACACAGCAACACCTGTTACACCTCTAGGAAATCAATAACACTTAGTACTATCTGACTTTCTAAATATTAACAAACTGATAGATATAAATAATATCTCATAGTAGCTTTAAAATGCATATTGCTAACTACCAAAGCTAAACAACTTTTCTTTATTCTTTTCTTCTTTTTTCTCTTTTCTTAAATTTTAATTCCAGTGTAGTTAACATACAATGTCATAATAGTTTCAGGTATACAATATCATAATTCAACAATTCTATACATTACTCAGTGTTCTTCGTGATAATTCCACATAAGAGTGAAATCATATGGTATTTGTCTTTCTCTGACTGACTTATTTCACTCAGCATAATACTGTATAGCTCCATCTACATTGTGGCAAATGGCAAGATTTCATTCATTTTTTCTTTTTTAGGTTTTATTTATTTGACACAGAGATAAAGAGTTTAAGTAAGCAGAGCAGCAGGGGCAGCGGGAGAGAGAGAAGTAGGCTCTCCACTGAGCATAGAGCCCAATACAGGGCTCGATCCCAGGACCCTAGGATCATGACCTGAGCCGAAGGCAGATGCTTAACTGACTGAGCCACCCAGGCACCCAAAGATTTCCTTTTTATGGATGAATAATATTTCAGTGTGTGTCTGTGTGTCACACCTTCTTTATCCATTCATCTATCCATAGACACTTGAGTTGCTTCCATAATTTGGCTATTTAATGCTGCATTAAACATAGGACTGCATATTATCTTTTTGAACTAGTGTTTTCATATTCTTTAGGTAAATACTTGAACAACTAAATTGCTGAATCAATTGGTAGTCTTATTTTTTGAGGAACCTCCATGTTATTTTCCACAGTGGCTACACCAATTTACTTTCCCACCAACAGTGCACAAGGGCTCCTTTCTCTTCACATCCTCACAAACACCTGCTGTGTCTTGTGTTTTTGACTGCAGCCACTCTGGTATGAGGTGGTATCTCATTTTGGTTCTGATTTGTGTTTCCCTGATAATGAGTGGTGTTCACCATCTTTTATGTGTCTTTTGGTAATCTACTATACATCTTCCTTGGAGAAATGTCCATTCATGTCTCCTGCCCTTTTTAAAATTGGATTATCTGTTTTTTTCATGTTGAGTTATAGAAGTTCTTTATATACTTCATCCCTATCACCTTCATCAGATACATCATTTGCAAAGATCCCACATTCACTAGGTTCTCTTCTTGTTTGTTGATTGCTTCCTATGCTGTGCAGGAGCTTTTTATTTTAATGTGGTCCCAATAGTTTACTTTTGCTTTTGTTTCCCTTGCCTCAAGAGACATATCTAGAAAAACGGTGTTACACCTGATGTCAGAGAAATTACTATCTGTGCCCTCCTTCCAGGATTTTCAAGGTTTCAGGTCTCACATTTAGGTCTTTAGTCAATTTTGAATTTTTGTTTGTGTATGGTGTAAGAAAGTGGTCCACTTTCACCCTTTTGTACACAGCTCTCCAGTTTTCCCAACACCATTTGTTAAACAGACTTTTTCACCACTACATATTCTTGCCTCCTTTACAGATTAATTGATCATGTAATTGTGGGTTTATTTCTGAGTTTTTATTCTGTTTCATTGATCTATGTGTCTATTTTTATGCCAGTACCATACTGTTTTGATTATGACAACTCTGTACTACATCTTGAAATCTAGGATTGTGTCATCTCTAGTTTTGTTCTTTTTCAAGATCACTTTGGCTATTCAGGGTCTTTTGTGTTCCACACGAGTTTTAGGATCATTTGTTCTAACTCTGAAAAATATAATGGATATTTTCATAGGGATTGCATTATAACTATATATTACTTCAGCTGTATGGACACTTTCACAGTATTTGTTTCTCCAGTCCATGAGCATAGAATATCTTCTCATTTGTTAGTGTTATCTTCCATTTCCTTCATCAATGTTTTATAGTTTTCAGATTATAGGTTTTTGACCTTCGTTAAGTTTATTCCTAGGTATTTTATATTTTAGTACAACTGTGTATGGGGCTATTTTATTATTTTCTCTTTCTGCTTCTATGTATAGAAATGCAACAGATTTCTATATATTGCTTTTATATACTGTGACCTTACTGAATTCATTTACTAGTTCTACAAGGTTTTTGGTGGAATCTTTAGGGCTTTCTGTATACAGAATCATGTCACATGCAAATAGAAGTTTTATTTCTTCCTTGACAATTTGGATGCCTCTTGTTTCTTTTTGTCGTCTGACTGCTATGGTTAGGACTTCCAGTACTATGCTGAATGAAAGGGTGAGAATGTCTTGTTCCCGAGCTTAGGAGAAAAGCTCTCACCTTTTCCTCATTTGAGTATGATGCCTGCGGTGGGTTTTTCATATACGGCCTTTTTTATGTTGAAGTATGGTCCCTCAAAACCCACTTCATTCAGAGTTTTATCATGAATGGATGTTGTACTTTGCCAAAAGCTTCTTCTCCATGTGTTGAAATGATCATGCAGTTTTTTATCCTTTCTCTTGTTGATGTGACATATCGCATTAGTTTATGAATTAAACCACTCTTCCATCCCAGGCATAAATCCTGCTTGGTGATAATGATTTTTTTAAATGTATTGTTGGATTTGGTTTCATAGTACTTTGTTGAGGATTTTTGTATCTACATTCATCAGAGATATTGACCTGCAGTTCTCTTTTTTAGTAGAGTCTTTAACTGGTTTTGGTATCAGGATAGTACTGGCCTCACAGAATGACTATGGAAGCTTTCTTTTCTTTCTCTTCTGTTTCTTTGAATAGTTTGGAGAAGAACAGGTATGGGTTCTTCTTTAAATGTTTGGTAGAATTCATCTCTAAAAGTCTCTAGTCATGAACTTTTTTTTGTTGGGAGATTTTGATTACTGACAATTTCATTGCTGGTAATCAATGTGTTCAAATTTTCTATTCTTATTTCAGTTTTGTAAATTATATATTTCTAGGAATTTATCCATTTCTTCTAGGTTATCCAATTTGTTGGCATATAATTTTTCAAAATATTCTCTTATAACCCTTGTATTTCTGTGGTTTCAGTTGTTATACCTCCTCTTTCATTTCTGATTTTGTTTATCTGAGTCCTCTCTTTTTATGGGGAGCCAGGTTAAAGGTTTATCAATCCTGTTGATCTTTTCCAGGAACTAGGTCCTGGATTCGTTGATTTATTCTACTGGGGTCTTTTTTAGTTTACATTTATTTCTGCTCTACTATTTATTATTTCCTTCCTTATATTGGTTTTGAGTTTTGTTTGTTCTTCTTTTCCTAGCTCTTATTAGAGGGTTAGTTGAGGTTTTCCTTGCTTCTTGGGGTAGGCCTATATTGCTATAATCTTTCTTCTTAAAACTGTTTTTGCTGCATCCTAAAGATTTTGGACCACTGTCTTTTCATTTATGTTTGTCTTCATATTTTTTTTATTTCCTCTTTGATTTCATGGCTGACCCATTCATTGTTTGACAGCATGTTGTTTAACCTCCATGTATATGTAGTCTTTCCAGATTTTTTCTTATGGTTGATTTCCAGTTCCATAGTGTTGTGGTTGGAAATGACATTGTAGGACTTCAACCTTTTTGAATTTGTTGAGACTTGTTTTGTGGCCTAATATATGATCCATTCTGAAGAACGTAACCATTCGCACTTGAAAAAAGGTGTATTCTACTGTTTTAGGATGAAACGTTCTGAATATATCTGTTAGATCCATCTGGGCCAATGTGTCCTTCACAGCCACCATTTCCTTGTTATTTTCTGTTTAGATGATCTGTCCATTGATATAAGTGGGGTGAAGTCTCTTCTATTATTACATTACTATCAATTATTTCCTTTATGTTTATTAGCTGTTTTCTGGGTGCTGCCATGTTGGGTGCATACATATTTACAATTGCCACAATTGCTATGCCTTCTTGTTGAATTGTCCCTTTATAATGATATAGTGTCTTTCTTTGTCTCTTGTTACAGCCTTAAAGTCTATTTTGTCTGATATAATTATTGCTACCTCAGCTTTCTTTTCATTTTGGTTTGCATGATAAGTGCTTTTCTATCCCACCACTTCCAATCTGCATGTGTCTTCAGGTCTGAAATGAATCTCTGGTAAGTAGCACACAGATGGGTCTTGCTTTTTTTAATCTACTCTGTCACCCTGTATCTTTTCAATGGAGCATCTAGTCCATTTATATTGAAAGTAATTTTTGACAGGTATGTATTTATTGCTATTTTGTTACTTGTTTCATGGTTGTTTTTGTAGTTCTTCTCTTCTCTTGCTCTCACAATTTGTTGACTTTCTTTAGTGATACATTTGGCTTCCTTTCTCTTTATTCTTTGCATATCTATTATCAGTTTTTGCGTTATGATTACCATTAGGTTTACATACATCTTATGCACATAACAGTCTATATTAAGTTGATGGTCACTTAAGTTTGAGCTCATTCTTTACTCCTTCCCCGTACACTTCCCACATTCAGGTATACAGTATCATACTTTACATCTCTTTATTGTGTGAATCCTTTGGCTGATTTTTATAGATACACTTAATTTTATTGCATTTACTCTTTTTTTCTTTCAGGACCATGCCACTCCCTTCTGGCCTGCAAAGTTTCTACTGTAAAGTCAGCTGAAAGCCTTAAGCGGTTTCCATAGTAGTACAGGCACTGTGCTTGTTCCGACAGGTGGCCATGTGTTTATGCTTGTGGACTGGGCAGGGAAATGGTGTCCAACAGCTTCTTTGTTCCTGGAGAAATCTCATGAGGATGCTTCTCCTTCCAGCACACACTCTGAGATTAGTAAACAAATCTACCTCCAGTATACCCCATATATTTTTCAAACTGCTGCTTCTATGTTGTATCTCTAGGTAGCTATTTGTTGTGCTATCTCTTTGAAAGCGGGGACTCGGGTTCCTTTCACTCTACTGGCTCTCCCATGAGTCTGCTGATTTTCAAATTTCCAGATTTTTAAGCCCCACTGACTAGAAGAATTCATGAAATTCAGCACCTCCGTTTTTCAAAGACAAATGTTTTTGGAATTTCTAGTGTGAGAGTCTGTTTCTTTGACTTCTGCACATTTCAGGCATCCCTCCCTCCCACAGAAAACCCCATGGGTCCCTTTAGCTGCTGACTACTTTTCCACCCTTCCTACCCTCTTCAATGTGGCCTCTTCTCAACACTTAGCTATCTATCAGTCGTCAGGTCATTTTCTGGGTTATGTACAATTATGTGGCTGTTATCTAGATGTATCCATTGGATGAGGTGAGCTTAGGGCCCTCCTACTCTGCCATCTTCCCCAGTAGTTCTGAACATCTTTCCACATGGTATTTGGCCATTCCTGTTTCTACATCTGTGATATAGCTACTTATATCTTCTGCCCATTTTTAAATTAATTAGGTATCTTTTTCTTAATGACTTATAAGTATATTTTATATATTCCGTATAATAATCTCTTATCTATTATATGTTATACAAATATTTTCTTCCAATCTATGAATTACTTTTATGATGTTTTTAATTATAAAATTTAAACATTTTTATTGTATCAAATGTACCAATCTTCTTTATGGTTTGCAATTTTGTGATTTTTTTCACAGTATCTTCCCTATCCCAACCTCATAAAGATACTCTCTTAAAATTTTGTAACTTTGTCTTTCACACTGAAGTCATTAATCCGTTTGACACTGATGCTGTATATGGTATGAACTAAAGACATAATTTCATTTTTCGGGTATGACATAAGGTAAGAATCAAAGTTCATTTTTTACATATATTGATAACTAATCGTCCCAACAGCACTAACATGCATTGTCACAACTGTCATATAGAAAGTTTCTGAAAACACGTGTGCCTATTTTGTGGCTCTCTGGTATCTTTGCGAATTTCTGTGCCAAATCTATATTTCCTTAATTATTATGCCTTTATACAAAATCTCAATAGTTATTTCAGGCAAGCCTGCCTACCTTGTTCTTATTCATGACCATTTTGGTGTTTCCTGGCCTTTAGACTTCTCATATAAATTTCAGAACCAGGCTATCAAACTCTGCAAAACCAGCCAATCAACCAATCAACCAACCAACTAGAGCAATTAAAACTCAGCAGCCACCTTTTGGGATTTTTATTGAAACTGTACTGAATCTACATATCAATATGGGAAGAAGAGACACATTCATGCTCTTGAAACTTTCAATTCATTGACATGGTATGTCTCTCTAGATATTTAGTTATCCTTATCCTTTGTTTTCAACAAGTGTTTTAATTTCTTCAATAAAAGACTTCCATTTATTTTATTCCTAGGTGCCTTATATGTTTTGTTGTCATTTTAAATTTCAGACACCATGTCATTACAAAGTTCCTTATAGGGGTGCCTGGGTGGCTCAGTGGGTTAAAGCCTCTGCCTTCGGCTCAGGTCATGATCCCAGAGTCCTGGGATCGAGCCCCGCATCGGGCTCTCTGCTCAGAGGGGAGCCTGCTTCCTCCTCTCTCTTTGCCTGCCTCTCTGCCTACTTGTGATCTCTGTCAAGTAAATGAATAAAATCTTAAAAAAAAAAAATTTCAGACACCATGTCATTACAAAGTTCCTTATAAAAAGTACTCCCAAAAGAGTAGTTTTCAACAATGTAAGTATTGACAAAATTAACAATTCATTGTTATCTAATGTCCAATACATATTCAATGGTCCCCAGTCGTCTCAAAATAAATCTTTTCACAGTTGGCTTGTTTGAATCAGAATTCATTAAAGGTCCACAGCATTGTGTTTGTTAAATCCTTCAAAGTTCTATTAATCTAGAGATAAGTCCCTCACTTCTTCCTCTGCCCCTTTTTCTAAATGCCACTGACTTCTTAAAGAAACAGATTTCAGTTTTTCTTGTAAAATCACTTACATTTTGGGTTATTTGTCTGTTTCTTCATGGAGTCATTTAACTTATTTCCTGCTTTTCCTTTTCTTTAGATACCGAGATTTAGCTTGAAAGACTTGACCAGATTCAGTTTTAACTCTGTAAGTCATAATACTAAATAATGGCACTGTATATTTCATATTGCCTCACATCAGAAAGCACGTAATATCTGGTTTTCCCATTCTTAACAAAGCTAGGATTCATCAATGTATTAAGGTAGTAACAGCCTTCTCATCTGTCTATAAAATTCACCTTTCATCAACTTTTCATCTAATAGTCCCAAACCCAGATGAACTTTTCCTAAATAAATTATTCCAGTGATATAGTTTATTAAATTAATTTTATTCTAATGTTTTCTTGCTGGCATGTAGACATGCATTTGATTTCAATATGTGGGTTTATATGGAACTATCTTGGTAAATGTTTCTGCTAATAATTTTTCTGTGTATTCTTTTGGGTATTTCAGAATTTTTTCAATTTTTACATTTCTTTTTATCTTTTCTTATTGAACTTCCTAGAATTTCCAGAGCCATGATGAAAATAAGTAGTGAGAGTGAGTATCTTTGTCCTTTTTTGATTCAACAAAATGCTTTTTACATTTCATAATTGACTAGAATATCTGTTAACTTTTTTCTGTGGGAACTTTTTAATCTTTCCTTTTCTGCCAAAAGTTGTCATTTTAGTTGTGAATACATGAATGCTTATTTTATTGACATGTTTTTGAGATTTTCCAATATTAAACCAATTTTGTCACAAGACAAACCCTATCTTTTATATTTTGTATATTTACCCCTATAAATTTCTTTACTTTCCTCCAGCTTAACTATACATTTATAAAATTAATGAAAGAATTCTGGCATTTTTATTGTTTTTTGTAACGAAGGTTTCTCAGAGAATATAGTTAATAATACTGTCAAAAACATAACTATGGAATCCTCTCTACAAGGTTTTGAAAACACACATTCTCTTTTAGGTTGATCTGAATATGATCCTACCTATAGGCAACAAACTTTTTAAAAATAATTTCTAAATGTTTCTTCAGCATAGAATTTTAACTATAAAAATTATTCAAAATCAAATAGTATATTAATGACATAATAGTAGGATAAAAAGTCATTCTCTAATGGAAGTGCATACTAATAAGCTATGCCAAGGTCACATTTCAGATCTGTACTTTCTGCTATCTTGACTATTCACTGAAAGATTCAACCACAGAGAATATAATAAAAATAGTTACCAGTAAAAGAAATAGAAACATAAGTCATGTTTCTATTTCACTCTCCTCATTACATAATTTTCTATGCTAATAATTCCATTTTTGTTAGTCTGATATCAATTATATCAACTAATGGAAAAAAAAGATTGGTACTTTGCATTTAAAAAGGCCAAAAAAATGAAGCAAAATTGTTTTCATGAATCAAATTGCTCTTTCTCAAAATTAAATTCCTCATAACATTGCTTTACTAGGTACAAACATTTCACTCTCTGTTTTAAGAGAGAAAAAAATCTCAGCTGGTGTATAATTCTTCTCACTCTCTATATATGCATTATTCCAGATGGTGCTAGCAACCACTAATGCCTGCAGCAACCTGGTGACTTGGTTACATGGAATGAGAAACCTAATTAAAATTACTTGTGTATTTCTTGGTTTGAGGGCCAACTTTATATGCTTAACATCTGATCCAATCAAAACCCATTTCACTCTTCAGCACTTTTTATCAAAATTATTATCTGAGAGTTAATGATTTTTTTAAATTTCTGACTCTACCCTCAAGTCACAGATCTAGTTCAAGGTGTTTTTAGCTATATTTCAGAAAAGAGAATAAAAAAATCCCACTGCCCCTATCCTATCCCAACAACCATCCCAATCCAACTTGTAGTGTGTGTTTAAAAACCAAAAATGTTATTTCTGATTTTCAAAATACTGGTCACAGAATTTTAATGATTATCTCCATCAACTCCAAAAAGACGTGATAAAATGCTAAGAAACAATATAGAATACCAAGCTGAATTCAAAGCATGATCCTAAACATACATATGTGCATGTACACACACATGCATAACCAAAAAAATTAAAAAATAAAATACTAAAAAGTTAAAAACTTAAGCTGTTTTCAATCTTTTTCCTAATGGTTTTCTGTAGTTTCTAAATTTTCTAAAATAGATGAAATATTTTTTATATATTTTATTTATTTTGGAGAGAGAGACAGAGCACACAATTTGGGGGAGGAACAGAGGGAGAGGGAAAGATGAGGGAAAGAATCCCGAACAGACTCCAAGCTGAGTGTGGAGCCTGACTCAGAGCTTGATCTCATGACCCTGAGACCATGACCTGAGTCACCCAGATGCCCCAATAGACAAAATTTTTTTTAAAACATTTTAAAGTTATGTTTTTAAAAAATGAGACATGTGGGCACCTGGGTGGCTCAGTTGGTTAAGCAGCAGACTCTTGATTTCAGCTCAGGTTAGGTCATGAGATCAAGCCCTCCATGGGGCTCCCTGTTCCGCACAGGGCCTACTTGAGATTCTCTCCTTCACCCTCTACCCCTCCCCCTGCTCACATGCACACACATGCATGCGCTCTAAAACAAATACATAAATACATACGTTTTTAAAAATGAGATACGGTTTTATCTCAAAATAGGGTCTTCTGTATCACACTAATAGAAGGTAGTCCAAGTATGGCACATTTAAGTTTCCCTTATTTTTTTGATCTTTAATTTTCTATTCCTAACATTTTCTTTTTATACTTTCAATTTCCTTTCTTTATCTTAGTTTTCTGGCTATTACTTCTACATTTTCACTGTACAGAATAAGGGATAATTAAATATGAAAATAAAATTATTTTATCTGGTAAGTCAGAGAACTAAGAAAAGTACAGAAAATTGTAAGAGAATTAAATCAATCTCTCTCCTATTGTCTTTCCTACCCCACCTCCTTATATTATGTATGTGTGCATACACAAACACGAGTGTATGTAGAGTTCTGAATTCACAAATTAACTAAAGTGAATGAACACACCCAATTTCTTATCTCACTAATATCCTTTTCAATACTGTTTCTTAGGTGAAGAATACAAAAGGCAGTATCATCAAAACATGTTAAGAGTAAAAATAAAAAATGTTACTACAATATATATACAGAAATAAATATTCTGAGACAAAACAGAACCTTTGAAACATGAAATTACCTTTTCTTTACTTATAAACAGATCAATATGTAATTTGATTTAAATACAAATTGACAAGAAAATCCAAATACGTTAGTAAATCCATACCTTAAAGTGCAAACAGAAAGAAAAGGATTTAAATGGCTTAGTATAGATTTTTTTATAAACTCTCTCAGACTGCTATTATGCCTGAATTAATTAATTGGAGTTAAATTCTAAGTGAACTTATATTTTTATTATTCTTCAAGCAGGAAAAGGAGAAAGGAGATTCATAAATGAATTAATCCTTTAAAATCTGATTCTCAATTGATGAGTTCTCAACTATTTTAACAACGAAATGATGAATAATAGACTGAACACTCTCCACTCTCACACAGACATGAATAAATTAATGGGTAAAAAGAGAAAAAAGCAAAAATGGAAAAGACAGTCTGATCTCTACAGGTCTCTGTCACAAGAAGTTTTATATGAATACATATCATTAGCATCATGTGGGAGCTTGTTGAAAATACAGAATTCTCAGGATCACATCAGATCTACTAAATCTGCCCCTATTTACTTTGTCATTGTTCCCTCAGTCTCTGCCTCTTAAAATTCAAACCCAAACTTAGGTAAATCTGTTAGGCCATAACTACTACTGATCCCTCTCAGCTCCTGCATCCACTTTAACTAAATATAACTTACGACATGTTAATTTGTTCCTATTATTGTTGCTATATTACTGTGAACCAGATTTATATCTCATTATATCTATGAAAATGTCTTCCTAGGGGTGCTTGGCTACCTCAGTCAGTGGAGCCTATGACTCTAGATCTTGGGGTTGTAAGTTTGAGCCCCACACTGGATGTGGAGATTACTTAAAATTTTTTTTAATCTTAAAAAAAAAAAAAAGAATGAAAATGCTTTCCTAGAGTTCAAGGTCCATGTTTGCTACATTTTCCTAATTCATAACACCTAGTATAGTTCCTCCTAGTGTACAGATGCTCATTAAATATTCGTTCAACACATGCATAAAAAGGAAACTAAGTACATCCCCTCTATTGATAAATCTACCCAAAACAATAGAGTTTAGGGAAAATACAGTTTAACATTACAATGCAATGAAAAATGAACACTTTCCTTATCTTTAAGCACCTAAGAAAAACTATCTAGAAAGGAATAATTCTTGTTCTCCTTCAAAACTTCCATTTTATTAAGAAGCCATCAATACTTTTTTCAGAAACTACATTTTTAATGGCTTTTCCTTTGTCAAAAAGACACACATAATACATACATAATAGGTTACCCAACATAAAAATCTCCCACACAAATTTAAGAAAAAAATAGAATGCTACTATTGTCAGGTTTAAAGAAATACCAAAAATCAAACCTGACTCAGCTATTTGTGTTTTCACTAGAAAAAAGAAGTTTAAGCTAGAAAAAGAGCTTAAAAGGGGCACTAGGGTGGCTCAGTCAGTTGAGCGTTCAACTCTTGATTTCAGCTAAGGTCATGATCTCAGGGGCATGAGACTGAACCCTGTGTCAGGCCCCACACTCATTGCAGAGTTTGCTTGAGATTTTCTCTCTCTCCCTCTCCCTCTGTCCCTTCCCCTGCTCGTCTCATGCTCTCTCTCTCTAAAATAAATAAATAAATCTTCAAAAAAAGAAAAAGAGCTTAAAAATATGCTACTTAGAAGCAAAATTATACTGATAAAGTATTACCTATTAAACATCTATATAATGTCCAAAATGCTACAGAGAGAGAGAATATACAGATATTGCATGTGCACACACACACTCCCTCTCCTTCTACCTTCCTGAGAACAGCTCCATTAACACTCACTTAATATAAAAACTAAGATGTGAAATTTCGTAATACTACCTAAACACCTGCATTTGGCTTAAAAATATCCATTTCAGGGGTGCCTGGGTGGCTCAGTCAGTTAAGTGTCTGCCTTCAGCTCAGGTCATGATCCCAGGGTCCTGAGATTGAGCCCCACACTGGGCTCCCCACTTAGCAGGAAGCCTGCTTCTCCCTCTCCCTCTGCCTGCCTGCCTGCTTGTGTTCTCTTTCTGTCAAATAAGTAAATAAAATCTTTAAAAATATATATCAATATCATATGATACCATCCCCAAAAGTATATAAGAAACTAAATAATAGTTTTACATGTTTTATGTCTAATGACAATGTTTAAGAGCTGCTTTAAGGAGGGATTTTTATTTTTATGGCACTGTATCCATAACAACCTACAGATAATAAGCCATTATTTAAAAAAAGAAAATTTCAATACAGAATATAAAAATCATAAAAAAAAGAATATAAAATCATTAACAATGTGGAGTTTTATATAAACACTTAAGTTTTACAAAAAAATGCTTTAAATGATCAACAGTTTTTGTTTTATATATGGAACACTTCACAAATCTGCCGGTCATCCTTTTGCAGGGGCTATGCTAATCTCCTCTGTATTGTTCAAAGTTTAGTATATGTACTGCGGAAGCGAACACCAATTCAACAGCTTTTAATCAGCAAGGGAAAAGCACCATGATTAGTCCCATCTTATATTTAATTTCACTTATTTCCATGTTTGTTCTCACTACTACACTAGTCACCTTGTAGGCAAGGACCTTATATTATATATCTCCACATATCTGAGGCAAGGCCTAACTCATAGCAGTTACTCAAAGTTAACAGAATTGATGTTTTTGACAGAAAGCTCTTTTTTAAATATTTATTTATTTATTTATTTATTTATTTGACAGGCAGAGAGCATGAGAGAGCACAAGCAGAGAGGAACAGCAGAGGCAGAGGGAGAAGGAGTCTGCCTCTCCCTGCTAAGCAGGGAGCCCAATGCAGGACTCCATCCCAGGACCCTGAGATCATGACCTGAGCCAAAGGCAGATGGTTAAATGACTAAGCCCCTCAGGTGCCCCAAAAGCTCTTTTTAAAATTTTGATCTCAAAGAAAATCTAATCCATTACCATTAATTCAATGAATATTTCATGAAAGTTTCTATGTGCTAGGTATTACTTTGGGAATATTCCTAATTCGGCTCTCACTCCCTACATTAAATCTACAAGGAAGTCCCAATATATCTGAAATCCTGGGAAGCATTATCTTGCTCAGATTACCAGAGAAGCTTTCTGACTGGTACCTTTACTTCTATATTTTGCTCTTCTACTAGTCTTTTCTCCATAGCCAGCTAGACTGAACTCTTAAAGCTTGCAGTAAATGCGGTCACTCCTTGATTAAGGCCTTGCTGTGCTCCCCCCTTACATTCAGAATAAAACCCAAACTTCTCTTCCCTTCTCTATGGGAAGAGAGAGAATGTAAGTAAAATATACTGCATGTCAGTGGTAATAAATCCAGTGGAAAAAAAAAACCAAGAGGAAAAGAGGGAATGGGGGTGAGACTGCAATTTTAAATGAAGTGCTCAGGGTATGCCTGGGTGGCTCAGTCGATTAAGCATCTGCCTTGGGCTCAGGTCATGATCCCAGGGTCCTGGGATCAACCCCCCCATCAGGCTCCCTGTTCAGCAGGAAGCCTGCTTCTCCCTCTCCCACTCCCCCTGCTTGTGATCCCTCTCTCACTGTGTCTGTCAAATAAGTGATAAAATCTTTAAAAAATAAAAAACAAATGAAGTGCTTGGGAAAAGCCACACTGTGACTAGAACATCTAAATACAGATGTAAAGGGAAAGGAGAAATAAGCCACAGCTATGCACCTATCAAGGAGAGAGTGTTCCATATAGAGGAAACAGAAGATGCAAAAGTCCTGATGTTAAGAGTGTGCCTGGCTAACATGATCAAAGTAGATGGAGACATAGCATACTGATAGATGAAGTCACACAGGGAATGAAGGGCCAGACCCTCCAGCAAGGGTGTGCAAACTTTTTTTTGTTGTTTTTGTAAAAAGCCAGATAGTAAAAACTATGCACTTTGTAAGCCATTTATAATTCATAACACATATTCTTCTCTGTTGTTTTTAACCATTTTAAATATATGAAAACCATTCTTAGCTTGCAGGCTATATAAAGGGTACAGGGCCTGTAGTTTGCTAATCCTTGCTACAGAAGTTTATAAGTCACTGAAAAGCCTTTTATTTTATCCTTTCTTAAGGTTGATTTATTTATTTGAAAGGGTGCAGAGGGAGAGGGAGTAAGAATCTCAAGCCGACTCCCAGCTGAGCAGTGAGCCAAATGTAGGGCCTGATCCTATGATTCTAAGATCACAGCCTGAGCTGAAAGCAAGAGCCGGACACAACCAACTGAACCATCCAGGCGCCCCACCTTCTAGTTTAGGAAGCAATCCCTTGGTATCATAAAGTACAAAAGAATATCTCCTAAAAACTAATTAAAAATACCTAATAAAAATTCAAGTTTCTACCAACTAAGATAAAGTTAACATCTGTCTATAATTTTAAACCAGTATGCATTCTGGAATGCCTGAGTGGCTCAGTCATTTGAGCAACCAAATGGTGATTTTAGCTCAGGTCATGATTTCATGGGTGGTGGGATCAAGCCCCAAGTTGGGCTCTATGCTCAAGGGGGAGTCAGCTTGAGATTCTCTCTCTTCCTCTCCCTCTGCCCCTTCCACCACTCATGTTCTCTCTCTCTTTCAAATAAATTAAGTCTTAAAAAGACCCCCCCAAAAAAATCCTCATGCTTGCTTTGGCAGCACATATATGGGGGGGGGGGCCCAGCATGCATTCTAAACCCAACTGTCAATTTTTTCTGAAAAGAGCTAACCTTCACTTATCTATTTAGCAAATACTTACTGAATGCCAACCAAGGGCTGCACAGTTTTAAGAAAGAGAACAGAGTATGACCTCACTGGCCTCATGGAACTTATTTTTGAAAGAGGCAAAAAAACATAAACTTAAAAAGAAGCATCTCATAGCACAGTGGCATGTGCTATGGCAAAAATAAAACTGAGCCATGTAATAGAGATACTGAATACATGAATAGAGATATAGTTTATTGAGCTACAATGGTCAGGGTAGATATCACTAAGGAACTGTCATGGAGGATGTCAAAAGCGAGCCATGTGAGGAACTGGAGGAAGAGGTAGAGAGAACATAAGTATAAATGCTTTGAGCAGAGCAAAAGCTTGGCTCATTTTTTTTTTTAAGTTGATATGGTGAGGAGAAGTAGTAAGTGGTGGGGTCAGAGAGCTGGCAAGATGCAGAATCCATAAACCATGGTAAGGAGTTTGGATTTTATTCTCAGTGTAAGGGGGGAGCAGAGCAAGGCCTTAAGCAAGGAGTGACTGCATTTACTGTAAGCTTTAAGAGTTTAGTCTAGCTGGTTATGGAGAAGAGACTAGTAGAAGGTACCAGTCAGAAAGCTACTCTGGGAGTCTGAGCAAGAGATAATGCTTCACAGGAGAGCATGGACAGAAAAGGTTGAATTTCAGATATATTGGGACTTCCTTATAGTTTTAATGTAGGGAGTGAGAGACAAATTAGGAATTAGTTGGTGATTTATTGTTAAGCAATGGGTGAATGGTGATACCATTTATTAAACTGGGGAACTTGGCAAAGAAGTTTTGAAAAGGCAGGGCAAAATGAAGAGATCCGTTCTGGGGCAAGTGAAGTCTGATATCTAATTAAAGATATCATGGAGAAATTATCTCCACAGTATATTATTCTGGAGCTTCTTACGTGTGTGTGTGTATGTATATACACACATATGTATATACATGACAGATACGTTCCATATACACAATAGATGGGAGCCATAAATACATGATCAATATTGAAAGTCATGAAGTCATAAGACTTGAAGACATCTTCTGAGAAATGTATATGTAAAATAAAGACAACAGGGCTGAAAATGAAGCCCTGTGAGTTCTAAGGGAGTATGGAAGAGACAGAAATGGCAACAGAGAAGAAATGACAAATGAAGGACAGAGGAAATAAGTAGAATCTGTTGTCAGAAATCCCAAAAGAAAATAGCATTTCAAGGAAATGAAGGGAGAAGGTAGAAGGGAGTTGGACAGAATGATGCTGAAAGGAAATGTAAGGTGACAGAAAGTGACTTTTGGGCCTGGCACCTAGAAATACACCACCTGAAATCCTGGCTAAAGCAGTTTCAGAGAAGTGATAAAGACAGTTTAAAAAAATAAATAAAACAGAATCCTGACTTGATGAACTTGAAGAAGGTGAGAAAACACCGAAAGCAATTATATACAGTCAATTTTTTAACAAGATTTACTGAGCAAGGAAAGACAAAAAGGGAGAGCCAGCTAGAAAGGACTATCATGTCAAGGGAAGGACTTTCAAAGACGAAGGGTGGAAATGTTGAAGTATGCTTAAATAATGCACTAGGAGAGAGCAGATTTTCTAAAATAAAGGAAAGCATCATCCTTGAACTAGGGGACTAGGATAGGATTAAGAGAAAAAGTGGTAGTGTTGAACTTAGAACAGTGACACCACTGTAAAAGAACACCCAAAACACACCAGTACAGATGCATGTAAACTGGTAGATCTAATGCTGGGAAGATGCGGTGAGTAGCATCTGATTTGGATTTTTCTCACTGTAATATGAAGTGAAGTCAGCAGCTGTGAGGTAGGGGAAGAGGGGAGGGATTTTGTAGATTTGACAAAAGAAGAAGAGAGTAGGATATAATCATCTCTGGAAATGTAAAATCAAATTTAATAGGCATTTGCACTAGAATTGCCTGTATAATTGGGAACACATTTGAAATACGGAGCCATAAATCTGAATCGAGACCTGTCAGGACAGTTGTGTGTCTTTTTCTCCCAAGTTCTATTCAGCATCTCAGTGCACTGGCAGTCAGGGCTGCACTGCAGAGCAGGGCTGCAGCAGCACTCAGCCGACATGCAGAATTCCAACAGATAACCAGCATCTCCTCATACTTAAATACACAGGAAAGGAAAGAGAGAAGTTTTATGCTGGCCAGAACAAGCACACAATCCTCCAAGTCTAAGAAAAGACCCTGCTTAGAATGACACCAGAAGAGAGGAAAAGAAAATGAGAGGACCCATTCTCACATCTCGGTATAACTTGTGGAGTTGTTTTACTGCAACAGTTGATGCCTGTTACCCAAACTCTATACAGATAAGAAACCAGCACTGTTGGTATATTCAAAATCAATTTATAAAGTCCAAAAAAAACAAACCAAGAATATGACACAATGCTATGGTTGTATTGTGCCAAGAAATCTGAATATGTGATAGAGAAACAGAAAATGAAAGAAAATTCCTGCCTTAAAATAATGACTTGACTTTTGGGATCTGTGCAAAATAATTATACTGTCATTTGTTTTCATTCTTTAAAAAAAGCTGGGTCTGTGTTGCTCACTCTGGATTTCTCCTTAGTTTACTGATAATGACACAAGAAAGCACAAGCATTTTATGGAGAGCACCCATTTATTTTATGCATTATCTTAATTTCTATCATTGTCTAAAACAAGACATATAACCTTACACTTTTTTTTAAAGCTTTTATTTATTTATTTGACAGACAGAGAGAGAGAAAGAGATCACAAGCAGGCAGAGAGAGACGGAGAAGCAGGCTCCCTGCTGAGCAGAGAGCCCGATGTGGGGCTCAATCCCAGGACCCTGAGATCATGACTGGAGCCGAAGGCAGAGGCTTAACCCATTGAGCCATCCAGGTGCCCCCTACCTTGGACTTTTGAGCCAAATTTTGGTACTAAGGGAAATAAACATATATATCTTCAAGCCTCACCTCTATTTTTTTTTTCAATTTTATTCTTGCCTCTTCAATTTTATTTTTCTTCCGCAACACTCCTACTTTAATTTTCTTCTCCCTTTCATATTTTTGTTTCTACACCTCAGGCCTCACAGATTCAACCAGAGATACAACCCTTCTTGGTGGAAGTCAGACCTAGGAGGCCTCATGACCTAGGAAAAGTAACATTCTAGCACAAACAGAACAATGGAACACATATAGTTTTTTACTTCCTGCTCTCTTGTTTCCCTCTTTCCATCTCAAAAGTGCTTTGTAGATATTAAGGCATTTATTTTCATTGCCCCAAGGCTCTGCCAATGATGAGCGCTGTGAATGCCAGTTTAATCACACCACAAAACAGTAAACCAAGCTTGATGTGCAGAAAGAGGAAACCATTCATACTTCTTTACTTGGTTTCACAGGGCTCAGCTTAAAAACTAATTTAACTTGGACATTTCTCTGCAACATGCACATGGAGAAGTAACAGCTGGAGGCAACTATGGGAATCAAAGCATTAATACAACATTAATAAAAAGCAGATATATTGAGTAGATAATGCTAACAGTTTTTCTCTGGTGCAAATAAAAGCTAGGGATCAGCAAACTCACTAAGTGGTTTTCTTCATAAATTTTGGGTAAAATTCAACGAAAGTTATTAAATCAATTGGGTAGAAGACTATTAATCACTAAAGCATTCCACTGAAATGGAGGAAAAGAATCAAGTTTAAAGTTTCTGATTTCATTAATAAAGGATGGGCTAAAGGAAGAAAGGAAGGCAAAAATAAATAAGAATTGTAACTTATAAATCTGAAAATTTACATTGTATTTTCATTACAAAAACATTTAAATTCCTCTTCCAAGGGGTCTTTAACCAACAGAGTTCCGACTATACACAAAACATGATTTAATTTATAAAAATTCAGCATGCCACAAGTGAATTATAAAAGTTTAGTTTACATTCCCGTGTTTCAGTTTTGTTAGAGACTCTAAACTCCCTTAATTAGCACCAAAGGCCCTTAACGATCATCTACATTTCTATTCATATGTCTATATTTCTATTTCCTCCTGCAATAAGTTTTTTGTTTTGGAGTGTTTTTGTTTTGAGCTCTTCAGATGTCTTAATGCCATTACCCTATCTCTGCCTAGCATACAAGTACTCATCCTTTAAGATGAAGTTGAAATGGTAGCATCCTGGCAAAGCTTTCCAGCACTCCCCGCGAGAAGTGCTTCATCCCTATGACTGAAGGGTCTACACCTGAGCTAAGTATGATATAGCATAATGTGTAAAGGAAAATATTTTCTAGATTCTCTGTTCATAAATTATATTACTTGAAATACACAAATATTAATTCTAGACTTAGAGATTAAATACAAGAAAAACTAAAATATACAGTGAAATTCAAATTGCCAATATTGATTTAAGATGCAGGCAAATCATTGCTCACAGTGCACATATAGTACTTACTACTATGGTCCAAGTGCTTTTGACTCATAAGAAGATTAGACTGTCCCCAAACTTTCCTTTGTCAAAGTGGTAAAGACAAGTTTGCTTCCTACAGTGCATCATAACATCATTTGAACTTTGCCTGAAATAAAAGCTTCCTTCTTTCCTCATTGGTCCATAGCATTACAGGAGTAATACTTAATAACAATGAGATCATAACCACGAATTGAGTGAATATGGATAAATGTGCTAGTTATAGGATTTCACCCAGATGATCCAAAATATGTACATAAATTGTGTTTCAGATTGTCACTGAAATGAAAATACAAAATCATAACATCAGCATAGTAAACTCATAAATCTCAAAACATGTTCAAGGTCCCTGGGGCTGTGAGAGTTCCTGATGAGAATATAATGATTAAAATTGGAGAGCTCTGGATTAAATATTGGTCTACTATTCATTACCTAAGTGATCAAATGCTCTTTTTAAGTTTTAGGGCTTTTTGTTTTTTAGATTTTAATTTGTGATATAGAGTTGTTATGTGGAATGTATGAAAAATGCATAGCATAGGATTTGGCACATGGCAAAAAGCTAGTGACATTCATTGTCACATGCATACATGCACATAAACATACATATCTGCCTTATTATATTTTAATACATAAATTTAAATCCTAAATTCCCCATACATTAACCTGCAGAGAATTACGGAATTACGGAAGATGCTCACCTACTTTGCAGGTGGTGGGGAGGGCTAGGTGGGTTTGTGTGTGACTGAACATTCTGTTTGAATGTTAAGTCCAGCACTATGTTAGATAAGTAAAATAATAACCACCTTTATAAGTTTTTCATCATATACCAAGCACCTTGATGTTTATCATCACATCATCTCTTTTGTCACCTTATTCAAAACACTTTCATGAGGTTTTATTAATTCCACTTTACAGATAAAAGCCCAAACTCTCAATAAAATTTAGTAATTAGCCCAAATCACAGTTTCACATATCATAGAAATGGTACTCAACTCTAGGGCTGACTATAAATATCATATACTTAACCAGTCTAATTATTAGCAAAAAATGATTATTTGGTAACATCTCTGAAACCAAATACTGACTAATATGGCTTACATGATACACACACAATAAGTGAAAGGTGGAAAGCTATGGCTTTATAGAGCTGTTACCTTCCATGGCTTCCTTCGTTCTGAAGAAATTTCATCTTTCAGTCTTTTTTTCCTGTTTCCAGAAGAACAGTATATTTTGGCATTCTCATATTGACTCATTTCATTTTTCTCAACTGAACTCTTCAGAAATTGAGCTTCAGCCCTAAAGTTGGGAGCATTTCTATGCAGGTCTGCCTTTTAAAAATTACACTTTCCCTCCACTTAAAATGAGTGTAAAAAAATAAGCCTTTAGTTCTTCCATACATTTGTCTCTTCGTTTACACTGGATGGTAGATGTGAAAGTGTACTGCGAACTATTAGTAACTCAATAAACGTAAGACATTTTAACTTTTAACTTTATGTGGACAGACCAAAAAAGGAGCCAAAGGCTTCAGGCAGAAAGAGGGAATAATTCTACATCTATAAGACATTACCTCGGGGTACCTGGGTGGCTCAGTCAGTTAAGCAGCTGTCTTTGGCTCAAGTCATGATCCCAGGGTTCTGGAATAGAGCCCTACATTGGGCTCCCTGCTCAGCAAGGAGCTTGCTTCTCCCTCTCCCCTTCCTTGCCCCACTCATGTTCTTCCTTGCTCTGCTCTCTCTCAAATAAATAAACAAAAAATCTTTAAAAAGATAAAGATTCTCTCTCCCTCTCCTCTGTCCCTTTCCTGCTTGTGTGCATGCTCTAAAACAAATAAATAAATAAATAAATAATCTTTAAACTTTTTAGATAAAATTGGTGGAGAACTGAGAAAAAGGAAGCTAAAATAAACAAAAATCAGATAATTATGTTACACTAAGCAAGGAATTGGTAGTTTACCCAAATGTGTAAGACTTTATATAGGGAAGTGATACAATCAGATTTCCAAAATTTAGGATAACACAGTGAAGGGGAATCATAATTTGGGAGACAGAGAGACACATAGCTTTTACAGTAATGCAAAAAAGGATCAATTTAACTTTGCCCTGAAGTTACACTGATAAACTGAACTAGTAATGAGAACAGACAAGCTAATATATTTTATACTAACCAACCTCCCTTAAATTAGGTAAGGATAGCCTGTGCTGACTCTTCCTCTCATAACACATTTTATAAGTTTTTTTTTTATTATCTCCAAACTAAATCATGACCACTTCTCTAAACCTATTATTCCTTGCTTTTTGCTCCCTTAGAAAGTCATCTGCAAGGAGCTCTCCTTTTTATATCTAAATTAAAAGATCACATATGAAGGTAATAAATTTTTGCTACCACTTTCAAAATAGTTAAGTTTAACAAACTTAAGTGATTTTTTTTAATTTAGAAACTCATAACTAACACTGAAATGCTTAATACCTAGACCAAAGAGCTAGCAACAACATCTTAACAATTTTTGTGGCCAATGGGGGTAAATATCCCAAGCAAAACAGAAACAAAATAATTCTATCTTAAGAAAAATAAGTGAAGAAAATTTAAGCAGATACATTTTTTCTTCCTGTATATGACAAAGGTCAAGTTCTTCCACTTCATTAGACTTGTATCATCTTCACTGACAAAGACCAACATAAACACTCCAACCAAACACCACCAAATCACCTTACAGCTGACCATCTAGACCCCTGATTTCCTCATCTTTATCTCCTAGTCTACAATCTCAAATTCTGAGACCTCAAAGTCATACAGATAATAGAAACTGGAGGTTGAAAGGAAGGTTTCTGCAAAAGTGTGACCCGTACCCAAGCCAGCCAACTGTCTTGAAGTGTTGTGACCCACTCCTTTCTCCCTGCTCCATTCTCAATTCTGTTATTCCATTATACTGCTCAACATGTTTTTATACATATAAATGACCAGGTAACAGGTGCTAATGAAAACAATGTTTTTGCTCTAGTATCCTGAAAAGTTTCACTTGTCTCTGTACCCATGCCAGTATGACACCCCAGAGGATCTTTAACAGAGGCAAAAGGTGGCATTACTACCTTGAAATCAATGGAGAATGGATTCTTATAAGTTCAAATATGAGCTGATATAGAGAAATCAACAGGGATAATGTTAAATGTGAAAAATTTTTTTAAAAGATAAAAATCAATTCAAGGGGCACCTGGGTGGCTCAGTGGGTTAAAGCCTCTGCCTTCGGCTCAGGTCATGATCTCGGGGTCCTGGGATTGAGCCCCGCATCGGGCTCTCTGCTCAGCAGGGAGCCTGCTTCCTCTTCTCTCTCTGCCTGCCCCTCTGCCTACTTGTGATCTCTCTCTGTCAAACAAATAAATAAAAATCTTTTAAAAAAAAAATCAACTCCAAAATTGTTCATTCATAGCCAGTGTTCTAAAGCCTTGCCAGTCAAAGCAACCTCCACAAATCAGCATCATCGACACTGTCTGAGAGCTGTTAGGAATGTAAAAGGCCCAAGCCCTATCCAAACCCACACGTCAGAACAACATTTTAACAAACTCCAAAATAATTTGTACGCCATTTAAAATTTGAGAAGCACGGTTCTAAATTAATCTTACCAAACAAATCACACTATCTAAAATATAAGTTATTGTAGAGCTTTTCTTGAACAAAGCTGTAAATGTTGTATGAATCATCAGGAGAACACCCAGAAATAATCCCATCACTACTGAAGGAGTATCTCATACAGCAGGCTAGAAATGGTAAGAGTGGCAATTCTCACCAAAGGATAACACAATTAATCCAACTTCTGACCCCCATTACTCCAAGGAGGTAAAAACATATATTTAAAACATATTATAATCTGTAGATTGCATGTGGATCTCACAAGGATATACAAAACAGGAAACAGGAAAATTAAAGTATGCGGTAAACATGAAAAGATCAGAGAGACCAAATTTGTACTAAAGACTCTGCCATATTGTAGCAATGACCCTGAGTAAGTCGACTAACTCCGCTGAACCTCAATTCTCTCATCTGTAAAACAGGAAAATATCATCCACTTCCTATCATTGTTATGACATGAATGAGATAAAGAATGAGATTGGGAAGAATGATGTTTGTCAGATAAAATATTGAAAGTCCTTCCAAATTTATATTTCAGATATGTGACAATGTTTTAGTATAAGTATGTCCTGGTATTTACAACACATTAATACTAAAAAAGTAGTCATTGTTTACAAATTTCACTGGTATCTCATATGTGTATTTGCTAAATCTGGCAACCATATACAAATTCAAATTTCAACTAACTGTAAATTTAGACTTTCTTCCCTTCGCTATTAAATCTGCCATCTTTAGCTCATGTACAGAATGCCAGGTAATTGTCTACAGCTGTACTAAGAAAAACTACATTTACCACTTCTCAATGCATGATGGCACAAAACTCAATACTTTTCAACAGAACAGTCAGGTAGATCAGGACAAGTATGTGTTCATACTTTTTTTCTACCAATGGATAATTCAAAATAATAACACTATATTTCAGGAGAAGTTAGTGGAGGTGTGGCTACACTGTGCTTGCGTAACCCATTACAAAAAGACTAGGCAATAGTGTTGCTTGAAAGGAAAAAAAGTAAGGAGATACATTCTTGAAAAATAATGCTGTTTAAGAAAGCCAAAAGAATGACAGGTAGGAACAAAAAATGCAACTAAAAACAGATCATTCTCCTAGATTTAAAAACTCTTGTTTATGAATCAAACTCCTTGTAAACAGATCAAACAAGGTCAGAAATGCTTTTGGGCCTATATAATCCTAAACAGTTCAGCTAAAAACAAAAAAGAAAAGAATGAAGCCTTTGATATATAGTTGCACCTATTTTGTAAATGTTACCTTATGAGGTCTTAGAGCTTAGTATCAGACAGTAATGAAAAAAAAAACTCTTAAGATGTGCAATCAGAGAAATGGCTCACTGACTCATCACTCTAAATAAAAATCTCTCTGCTTTGTACTAAATGGAAACAGGGACAGAGGAAAGCAAGAGAGAATGAGAGAGGAGGAGAGAAAACAAATAAATCTGTCCAAACCAGAAATGCTTAAAAAACAAACACTACACTTAAGTGTCACTATTAACACAAAACAGGTGGTTAAAACAAACACTTAAGAGTTAAGTATCTTGCCCAAGGTCCCATAATGAAGTTATCCAAATATCCAATCCAATCTTAAACCATTAATACTCTCTTAAGGACCTGCTCAATTGGACTTGATAAAACCACAATTAAAATGGTGAAATGCTTCTGTACAGAAAAAAATACTGCATAAATTCCAAACTGAAACTAAGAAAGACTTTTTTTACACACCACAACCAAAACGATTTTTTGCCAATGGAAAAACAAAACCTGTTTTATTTTGTATTCCTTGGAAAATAAACTTATTTAGAAGTAAGTACAGTTTAATGGCATTTATTATAGAGTAAAAACTATAAAAATGTACCACCTAACAATATGATAATTAGCACAATTTGTAACTCAGAGAATTATGCATACAACAATGACTTCCACAGACAAATTCTTCTGGGCCAGGGTTTTGTTTAGAGATATTTAGATCAAAACCTGTCATACAAAAGGCAAAAGTGCTAAAACCTCCCTGTAAAAATATGTCCACTTGATGTTTAAGTTAGAGATCAAAATTCTCCAAACACAAGTCTTCATGGTATTTTGTTACTAAAGCTGAACTGTGTTCAGACTGTACCAACACTTGGAATTACTTAAATGGTACCCACACTGCTTTACTGAAGTATGTGGAGAAAACATTTACAGTAGAAAATGGGAAAATCACTGTTTAAATGCAGTATTTGTGCTTGCTACTTTTATTTGCTTTTTACTGTATTTCAAACCCACACAAATTGCTTTATACTTTCAGATTTTATTTATTTATTTATGTATTTATGTGAGAGAGAACACAAGCGCACAGGAACACAACTGGGGGAGTGGGAAAGAGAGAAGCAGGCTTCCTACAGGAAGCCTGATGCAGGGCTGGATCCTAGGAGGCTGAGATCGTGACCTCAGCCTCATGACCTGAGCCGAAAGGCAGATGTTTAACAACTGAGCCACCAAGGTGCACTCAAACTGCTTTATTCTTAAATAAGTAAAGGTAAGGGGACTTTTTCAGAATTATCATTTAGGTCATCAATTTAAACAATGAGAAGAAATACCAGGGAGTAGAAATGGGAAAGAGAACCTTTTTCCTAAAACACCTCAACATCTTATCTTTCTACCTATAACAGAAATGTAGCACCTAAAAAGTTAAGTGGAGTCTTAAAATATCATTACAGAAGGAATATGTCTCCTTTTCACATTTTCTACAGATACACAACTTTGCACCGAGATTCTACTTTGCACTTTCTATTAACTGTGGTAAGAATCAGTAAGAACAGTATGGTATTTTAAGGAACCTGAAATATATCACACCATATTACCATACTATCATATGCTATATCCAACAGGACTCCATGAAAAGGCAAAAAGGAGTATCATAATAGCTTTAATCTATTGACTGTTTACCCTGTACCAGATGATGTTCTATTTATATGAACTCATTCAGCGTTTACAACAACTCTTTAAATTAGATAATCATCGCAATTTTACAGATGAAAACACCACAGATAAAAATCTACCTAAGAAGATTCAACCTATCTGGGACTCTATAGCTCATACTCTAATACTGACTATAGAGTACAGAGAATACATAAAGTCCTGAGGTTGAAATGAGAAGATCTGGCTTCAAATCTAATTCCACCACTTACTAGTTGGTTGACCCAGGAGAAATCATGTTCCCTAATCTTTGTTGCTCATCAGAATGATAATCTGTCCTGTGTAACCCATACACTACCTGTGAGACTCAGAGAAGACAACTGCTTTTATAAACAGTAATTTATATGATGCCATTACTATTAGAAAACAACAGTCAGGTAAAGTGCATATGGTGTTAACCATATCATTTTTGGAACCACATCAGAAATTCTCATGCCTTCATTTACATTTCCATGCTCACATGCAAAAGAGATAACTTCTAAAATTCAGGTTTCTGGGGTGCCTGGGTGTTTCAGTCAGGTAAGTGTCTGACTTGATTTTGACTCAGGTCATGATCTCAGAGTTGTGAGATCGAAACCCACCAGGCTCCACACTGGGTGTGGAACCTCCTCAGGATTCTCTCTCTCTCCCTTTGTCCTTCCCCCTCCCTCCTTAAAAAAAATTCAGGGGGCGCCTGGGTAGCTCAGCGGGTTAAAGCCTCTGCCTTCGGCTCAGGTCATGATCCCAGGGTCCTGGGATCGAGCCCCCACATCAGGCTCTCTGCTCAGCAGGGAGCCTGCTTCCGCCTCTCTCTCTGCCTGTTTCTCTGCCTACTCGTGATCTCCGTCTGTCAAATAAATAAATAAAATATTTTTTAAAATTCAGGTTTCCAATTGTGCAGTGTTAGTTTCTGTTCCTAATAAAGATGGACAAATTACTTAATGGGCTCAGAATTTATGCTATTCACCTGAACAGTGGAAATGATACATCTCTCTACATACTTGCTGGGAAGAGTAACTGAAATGAACTATGTAAAGATTCTACTGTAGTGCCTCTGGCACTCATAAATTGAAGTAGCACCGGCTGTTTCAATTATCTCTTGTTCTACCATTCAGCAGAATCACAAAACAAAACCAAAATTTCAAGGGTGTAAAGGATTGTGTATGTAAAATAATTTTAAGATTCTTCTAAAAATCCACAGACTATAGCAATTTTCCCTCCAACATTCATGCTGCATTTTCTATGTCTTTGATGAAATTTAAATTAAAACATTTTTTCTTCTCATTCCCCTGGTGACTCCTTTCATCTTTATTTCGCTCTCAGTCAAAACCTGCTCAGTCTGATTCTTGCTTTCTGACTTGTCTTTTGAAGCACATAACTTTGAATCTACTCTTCTGGTAAACCTAAAACTTCTGACATTTTGTGTACTCCTAACTAGATTTCTAGCATATCTTTCCTGGGGTAAGTGCTATCGTTTCAGTTCCTCATTAAATAAAGCTCAAGACAATGTTAGTATACCATGCTCTTAATCTTTGTTTTAGTACAAGTATACTGACCTTGAGGTGAGACTGAAGAAAACAGCAAATCCAGGAAGGAAATGTGAAAGAGAAAGTTAGAAAGAATTAATAAGGACAATATTCAGGAAATAATGTTATTCATAGACACAGACAAAACATAAAAGCACAGGATTAGAGAAGGTAAGGGGGTAACACAGGTTCTGCACAGGCACTAAAAATTAGTAATTTCAGATTTTCAACTCTCAACAAGTGTGTTTTCATATTAGATTACACCATTGTACCTTAATATAAGTTTCAAGGAAATTTTTTGTTTAAAATTTACCATTTCTTGAAGCAGAGGGAAGAAACAATTTATTAAACGCAAAAGAAAAAAAGAGAAGGTCAACACCTCCCCCTTCTCATTTAAGTAGTTAACTGTGATTTCACAACTTCAATCATCTTAATTTTATACATACCCACCTTATAACTGACTACTCCTTTACACACCCCCAACTCCATTTCTGGGATCCAACTTATCCACAACAAAAGCAGTAAAACATCAAGAGATTCAATCATTCTGTGGAACACAGAATTCTAAATGATGAGGAAGAACTTGAAATAATGATCCCAAATGTGAAAACAGTAACTTTTTTCCTAATTAGAACCTAATTTTTTTCTCATTCCAAATCTACCAAAATCTACCTGAAATGGTGCAATCTAAAAGCAATAATGAATAAGAATATACAGCTCTATAAACATCACTCCATTTCTAATAGTGCTCAGCACTTAGAGATGTAAAGTCGCCATGCTCAATATTCCTACATAGCATGAAGCCCTGGTGGTTCATTATTGCTTTTTATCACAACAGGCAGTTTTTCCCTTTTAAAAATTAATCAATTTCACTGAAGTTAGTATTATCTTCCAAATACTTAGACTTCTAGTGGCTAGTGCCGTCCAGATCATCTTTAGGATCTAAATTTTACTTTCAGAATCTGAAACAGAAGGTTTATTTCTTGAATGCAAGCACCATTTCAATTTGTACTTTAATGTTTTCTAATGTTTCAGTATTTAAAACCAGGGTTTTTAAAAGTCATTGTGAAAATAATGAAAGGTAAGGATGACAAAATTTATTATTCCAATTCTATAAGATAAAGAGAAATGAAAAACAGAATAAAAATGACTTCCTCACAATCACACAATGTGTAAGTGGCAGATCCAGGATAAAAACGTGGGTCTGCTGACATCTCCCTGGGCATATTTTATATGTTCTGTGATGCTTACAGACTCCTAAAGGGAATATATAAAATGAATGCATGCATCTTTGGCATATTTAACACAGTAGAGAATGCAGACAGTGTTCAAATCCAAAAATAGGCCAATCTCTAAATGACTAGTCCCAAGTATCTTTTCTATCTTTGTTGGTTATGACACAATAAATCAGAATAATTTTAGATCAACAATGACACTAACTGAAATTTCCTATGGCTGCGAGGCTTTAAATAAGACTTTAAATAAGACTTGGGTAAATCCATCAGGAAAAAAATTAAGCTTACTCCTATCAACAGTGAGCAACTTTTTACCTATTTCATTGTTCATGAGTCATATTTCACTTTGGCATCAACCTATAGCTCTTGGGAAATTAATATGGAAGAAAAATATGCATATAGAATAACTATAGAATTCTAATGTTTGTCCCTTTATGTAAAAACTTAAGGTAACCACTAAACAAAAATTCCTATAAAGACTGTACTAACAAATTACAAGGTGCTGTGCCCACAAGAAATTTTGGAAAAATTATCTAATAGAATTGACTATGCAAAGCTGTGTGATTTATTCTTCTTTTAAATGAAATCAGTGAAATTCATCAAGGAGGAAGAAGAAAGAAACAAGCAGCTTCCTCAGAAAGCAAGCTGAAGCAAGCAGGATCAGATAAAGAACCAGTCATCTTCAGTTATCATATTCTTAGTATATTTCTTTCCTTTTTAAAAAAAAAAAAAAAAAACACGGCCCATTCTCCCTCAAGCAAGAACACACAACCCCTCCAGCAGCAGTCACTTCTCTTCTACTCAAACTACACAAAGACCACATTTTCTGACACTGAACTTCATGGGTCAAAGATACACAATCATGAATTTAAAAGAAAGGAAATTCTTCTCTAAGGAAATATTTTCCTCATAATTGTATACGAGTTTATGCCAAAGCTATATACAGCTTAATTAAATTTTTAGACAGAAGATATCTGAAGACCTTAAGCTGAGTACCAATTTGGCATTTCTTTACAAAAAAATTTTTAAGTGTGAGGACTAAATATGTAGGTTTACATTTTTAGGTTATACTGTGTAGATGGCTAAATATACTGTGAAACCAATATGAAGCAACACAAACATAAAGCCCATTTTCCCAATAAAAAGGTCCAAAAAATTTTAGGTCAACCTATATAAATTAATAAACAGGAAGTAGGTAAGATAATCAAATATCTAATTATAATAGTAAATATATACATTTGGTTACACAAACACTTAAAATGGGGTACGTCAGAAAATAAAGTTAATCTGGAAATACTTTCTTCCACTTCCACATTCTCTGAAACAATTTTATTCACTGTCTTTGCATGCATCTTCAATATCAATTCACTAAGGACCATTACTTTATGTATCACTAAGATGAAAAAAAACTATACTAATTAAACTATGTGGTACCATTATTTGCACACATATCCCATATTCAGAGATGTTAAAATCTAAAAATAAAAGTTACAATTGGTATTTCATTGTGACAAAAGAGGTAGGAGGTTATCTATACCTCTATCTAACCTACAGATCAAAAAATAATCCCACAGGATTATTTTAAATTATATAAAAATACTTTATAGATACGAATTTACTTATACTATTACAGAAGGAAAAGTATAGGCACAACTGTAAACACATTACAAACATACAGAAGAAATGAGTAAAAAATAATATTTGCAGTATCACTAATAAGTATATAACAGACTGAAATCTCCATCTGTTTAACTGATGAAAGGTCTGAATATACAAGTGACAGAAAGATAAAAATGGAAGAAATGTGGAACGATTAGACAGTGAAACGAGAAAGGAGCTCTTTTTGTATCAAACTATATACTACTAGGCCCTCAATAATGTAGAGTCACAGAGCAGAATATGATAGACACTGTAAGAATAGCACAAATAAAGAAAAGAGAAATTACTACCTCAGGGAAGTCAGTAAAACTGGCTTTCTTTTCCAAAAGGTAAGAGTTAAAAGGGGTCAGATTCCCAAAAATGAATACAGAAAAAGAAAATTTTAGTCAATGAGAAAAGAATAAGAAAAAAGGATTCATCTTCTAATCTTAAGGTCAATTGTTGTTTTTTTTTTTTATAAAAACAGAGGTAATTCTACTAAGAGTATCAAACCAAAAATTTAAACTATCATCCTGTAAACTAGTTCACATTTCCCAAAGCATTTTAGGAGATATATGAAAAGTAAAGACAACTCCATTTTCATTATGTAAAATTTCAGACACCAGTAATCTTTAAAAGCCAATCAAAAACTCTAAAGGCGGGACGCCTGGGTGGCTCAGTTGGTTAAGCAGCTGCCTTCGGCTCAGGTCATGATCCCATCGTCCTGGGATCGAGTCCCACATCAGGCTCCTTGCTTGGCAGGGAGCCTCCTTCTCCCTCTGCCTCCATCTGCCAGTGCTCACTGAACAGACACATACAAAAGAATAAAACCAGACTACTTTCCATACCACATTAAAAAAAAAAACAAACACCTCAAAAACCTAAATGGTAAGACCTGAAACCATAAAACTCCTAAAAGAAACCATAAGTAGTAAATATTTAGACATCAGTTTAGCGATATATTTTTTTGATCTGTCTCCTCTAACAATGGTAACAAAGGCAAAAATGAACACTGGAACTATATCAAATCAAAGAGCTTTTGCATAGTAAGGGAAACCATCAACAAAATGGAAAAGCATCCTACTGAATGGGAGAACATATGTGCAAAAGATATATCTGATAAGGGACTAATACCTAGAACATATAAAGCATTCACACAAGTCAACACCAACAACAAAACCGAATTTAAAAAATGGGCAGAGGGCAGAATAGACATGTTTGCAAAGAAAACATAAAGATGGCCAACTGACAAAAGATGTTCAATACCATGAATCATCAGGGAAATGCAGATCAAAACCACAGTGAGACATCACATCAGCCAGAATGGCAGTCTCAAAAAAAAGACAAGAAATAACCATTGTTAGTAAAGGTGTGGAGAAAAGGGAACCCTGGTGGGAATGCAAACTGGTATAGTCACTGTAGAAAACAATATGGAGGTTTTTCAAAGAATTAAAAATAGAAATACTATGAGACCCGGTAATCCACATCTGGGTACTCACCTAAAGAAAACAAAAACACAAATTCCGAAAGATGTATGCACCCGTATGTTTGCTACAGCATTATTCACAAGAATCAAGATATGGATGCAAGCTAAGTGCCCATCAACACATGGATAAAAAAGATGTGGTATATATTTTTTAAAGGAGTATCACTCATTCATAAAAAGTAATAAAATCTTGCCATCTGGGACAACTGGATGGACCTCGATGGTATTATGCCAAGTGAAGTAAGTCAAACAGGAAAAGATAAATGCTACAACCACCACCAAAACAAATACCAAAAACAAAACAAACAAAAAACAGAAATAGACTCATAAATACACAAAACAAAATGGTGGTTGTCAAAGGGAGGGGGACACAAAGAAATGGAAAAATATTCCATGCTCCTGGATTGGAAGAACAAATATTGTGAAAATGTCTATGCTACCTAAAGCAATCTACACATTTTTTTCAAAGAAATGGAACAAATAATCCTAAAATTCATATGGAACCAGAAAAGACCTTGAATAGCCAAAGGAATATTGAAAAAGAAAGCCAAAGTTGGTGGCATCACGATTCCGGACTTCAAGCTCTATTACAAAGCTGTCATCATCAAGACAGTATGGTACTGGCACAAAAACAGACACATAAATCAATGGAACAGAATAGAGAGCCCAGAAATAGACCCTCAACTCTATGGTCAACTCATCTTCGATAAAGCAGGAAAGAATGTCCAATGGAAAAAAGACAGCCTCTTCAATAATGGTGTTGGGAAAATTGGACAGCCATTTGCAGAAAAATGAAATTGGACCATTTCCTTACACCACACACAAAAAATGGACTCAAAATGGATGAAGGACCTCAATGTGAGAAAGGAATCCATCAAAATCCTTGAGAACACAGGCAGCAACCTCTTCGACCTCAGCCGCAGCAATGTCTTCTTAGGAACATC
>PISX010012015.1:0-62549 GCA_004024625.1 Mellivora capensis | reverse complement strand
TTTTTTTTTTTCTCTTTCTCTCCACCCCTTTCTTACTACCTAATGACTATTCTTTCATGAGTGACCACTGATGGACTTGTATCTTGCTCAGGCTATAGTCTTGCCTTTGAATACGTTATATATCTGAGACTATGGCTGGTAGGACACAATCGATTGGTTATGGAGTATGAGTCTTTACCCAGAGCCTAGCATCAGTCACAGTTCCCTTCTAAGATAATAGATAAGTCTGTATTGAGACAAAGTATTTGAATCAATATTTGATATTTGGCATTTAGGAAAAGGAGTATGGTATGTTTTTCCTTTTTTTCTCCACCTTTACCCTTGGAATGGACAGACTCACCCAGCAGCAGGATAGGGAGATGAAAAGGGAAATACTGGGACTATCAACTCCTTTCGTTCACTGTCGACAGGAGAACCCTTAGCCCAGCAAGCTACATTTAATAGTAATACTCTGTATCTCCTGATTATTCCTTGATTAATGAATCATATAAGATTGATGGGAAAAAGAACTAACAGTTTTTGAGATCCTGACAGTCCCTGTGTGAAATGTTCTATACTTGGAAATGTAAGCAGACTGGAGATCCTTTGTATAAGATCTCTATTTAAAAAGAACCTCAAATAAGTGATTCATTTGTAGAGATCTGGTGGCCTGAATACAGGCCTTGAAGAATGGAAGAAATGCTGGCCTTATGAGGTTTGGTTTTAGGGCAGGAGTGATGGGGAGCTGAAGTGGTGGAGGACATTGATGGCGGCAGGATCAGGGTGGGGCCATGAATGCAGTGGTGAGGGTGGTACAGAGGCAATGAAGGTAGAAGAGAAATGCTTTTTACAATTTGCTTTCTCCAGAAACTAGAGCCAGAGGCTAGGATTTGGATGCTGGGAGTTTAAATTTTTTTAAATTTATTTATTTGTCAGAGAGAGAGGGAGAGAGAGCGAGCAAGCACAGGCAGACAGAGTGGCAGGCAGAGGCAGAGGGAGAAGCAGGCTCCCTGCCAAGCAAGGAGCCCGATGTGGGACTCGATCCCAGGACACTGGGATCATGACCTGAGCCGAAGGCAGCTGCCTAACCAACTGAGCCACCCAGGCGTCCCGGATACTGGGAGTTTAAATGGGAGGTGACTCTTGGAAGCAGGAGAAAGAAGTGTGGTGTTTGCTTGACATGGCAAACGGCAGGAATGGAGGAATCTGAGGTCACTAATACCATTCATGAAGGTTCCACCCTCATGACCCAATAACCTCCCAAAAGTACCACCTCCTAATATAATCAAATTGGTGGTTGGGATTTCAACACATGAATTTTGGAGGACAAAAACAGTCCATTGCAAAATCTTAAATCCATTGCAAAATGCTAGGTAATATAAATGCCAAGTACATTGTATTTGCCCCCAAAAAATGGAGGAGGAAAAGGAGGAAGAACAGGAAAAGAGTGACTCATTTTGAAGTTGAAACTGAAAGAAACAGAAATTATCAACCTCTTTCCCCTGCCCCACCTTTTGAAGAAACTGTTCATGCTTGGGATTTATCACAGATACATAGGCCCTGAATGGAAAATCTGAACATATGTGTGATATCTGAAGGAGCTTACAGAATTTTTAATTATTCACTATATATCAGTTACATTAAAAAATGTCTACTTTCTTACTTAGAATAACTAATTCATGCTTAATCTGGTATTCATTACTGTGGGAAATTTTTTTCTTATTTTCCTTATACTTCCTGTTTAGCAGCATGGCATTGGCTGAGAGGTTAAAAAAGCAGAAAGACAGCAACATCAAGGTTGAGTAGAGTGTATGAGGGCATAAAATGCCCGGAAGAAATGGAATCCATGATACGTTTGATATTACATGACCAGCAACAATTCCACCTTCCCATGCCTCTTAACAGTTTGTTTCTGATTAACAATTTTTTTTTATCAACTTGTTGGGTAACAATAGTACTTAAAAATATGACACTATACAAGTGTAAGATAATATTTTCCCAATGCACTATGTGAAAGAATTGGAAGACAAGGGAGAAAGTGGTTGTTAATACACTCTTAGGCCAAGAAGGAGGTTGAATTGACTTATTAAACAGAAGAAAAAAATGTTCTTTAAATGTTATTTAAAACTACGACTACCTGCTTCTGGTACCTGCTTCTGTCCCAAGGGAGTGGCATAGTTTTCATATCAGACTTTAAAAGAACAGTATTGTCTACCATCAATGTTAGTTTACTAGCTCTTTTTCTTTTTTTTTTTAAAGATTTTATTTATTTATTTGATAGACAGAGATCACAAGCAGGCAGAGAGAGAGGAGGAAGCAGGCTCCCACTGAGCAGAGAGCCTGATGTGGGGCTCGATCCCAGGATCCCGGGATCATGACCCAAGCCGTGGGCAGAGGCTTTAACCCACCCAGGTGCCCCGGTTTATTAGCTCTTGAGGTCCTTTGTCCTCCAAACCGTCAGTTAAGGATGACTCTTCTTGGTGGTAATGGTGTTTTGAAGAAATTAAGGAAAGGACTGGTTCCAAATCCGGGAGTGATCGGGGAGATGAAATTGGAGTGAGACAGTTCAGGAAATTGACTGCAAAGCAGTTGTGAGATTATGAGTTCCCAGGAATCCTGGGAGGCAATAGTCTTCCCTTTAGACATGGGTTAAGAGTTTGAAACCATTCTTATACATTTCAGAGATCAGAGTGACCTCAGATGACATCCAGTGACTCTCTTTCGTGTTCCTAAACCTCTTTCAGTTCTGATACAGGAGCTATTTCAGTTGAGTGGAGCATAAAATGCAGAACTCTGGCCAGAAGGAAGGTCAGGAGCTTTCAAATTTTGGCAATGAATACAAGTTTTTAAATACATTCTTTGGGCTAATCAGAAGTCCTGATTATAGTTTATAACATTATGTTAAATGAAATGGCATTAAATATCATTTTTTAGAAGATTTATTTATTTTAGAGTACATGCATGGAGGAGCAAAGGGAGAGAATCCACAAACAGACTCCCACTGAAGGTGGAGCCTGAGGCCACCCACTGATCTCATGACCCATTAGTTCTTTTTTTTTTTTTTAAAGATTTTATTTATTTTTGCACACACATGAGGGAGAGAGAGAGAGAGAGAGGGAGCACAAGAATGAACATGAACAGGGGGAGGGGCAGAGGGAGAGGGCAGAGAGAGAAGCAGACTCCCTGCTGAGCAGGGACCCCAATGCAGGACTTGATCCCAGGACCCTGGGATCATGACCTGAGCTGAAGGCAGATGCTTAACCATCTGAGCTATCCAGGTGCCCCTCAAGACTCATGCATTCTTTTTTTTTTTTTTTTAATAAATTTTTAAAAATTTTTTATAAACATATAAAGTATTTTTATGCTCAGGGGTACATGTCTGTGAATCACTAGGTTTACATACTTCACAGCACTAACCATAGCACATACCCTCCCCAATGTCCATTAACCCACGCCCCTTTCCCAACCCCCCTCCCCCCAGCAGCCCTCAGTTTGTTTTGTGAGATTAAGAGTCACTTATGGTTTGTCTCCCTCCCAATCCCATCTTGTTTCTTTTCTTCTTTTCCTACCCCCCTAACCCCCCATGTTGCATCTCCACTTCCTCATATCAGGGATATCATATGATAAGACTCATGCATTCTTAACCTGAGCTGAAACCAAAGCCAGGGGCTCAACCCACTGAGCCACTCAGGTGCCCCTAAATATGATTTTTATTAAGTGAGTCATAATTTGACTGATCTAGCTACTTGTTATAGAAAATCGAGTAAACTTCATTATCTCTGCAAAATTCTGGATCATCTTTTTTATTCAACTCATTAATAGAGCTTGCCTTTGCAGCAAACTTTTCCTTTCATTGTCTCCTTCCCCTGTTTCTTTTCACCCATATTTATCTTGATCTTTATATCCTACAAGTTCCATAGTTAATTTACTCATACTTCTACTTCAGATTTCTAGGAAAATCCATATCTTTTCCTTCAAAACACCCTTGCTTTTATTTTTTATTCAGAAACCATTTCTATTTCCTATTGAGGCAGGAGTTCTTTGAAAAGATTGCTCTAGAATTTCACATGGTTTCTGTTTTACTTTAATGGTACTTGCCTTTGTCTTAGACTTTCAATTTTAACCATGCTGCATGTCATGGGCATGTGGCTGTGTCTGTAGATGGCAGTACAGCACCACCCAAGAAGCTCACAGATTTTTCTGCTAGACATGCACAATTGGTTTTCCTGCTTCTATAAGCGATGACCTTCATTTACCAACAACAGCTTCTTTAACTTTCATTATTTCCTCTTTTGACCCAATCTTGAAACATCTGATCACTAATTATATCTGGCCTCAAATTGAAATTTGTAAAAACACCAAGGTAGCTACAGCATACTAGATCATGTTTAGGGTACTACAGAGTCTTAGTCTCCGTGAAACTTGGCATTCCAATAATAATAATTAATAAAGAATAATGATGATGATAATTATAAAGATGGCCTAGAATTTAAGAATTCCTGTTCTTGGATTGACACACTATTCAGTCACCTGGGATAAAAATTAAAAGCTGTACAGCACTTCAAATTAGCGCCGCAAGCCTAAATATTCACAATCCATAAGTAGCATTTACTGTTATTTCCCAGCTAGCACCAATCATTACTTATCATGGGCATTTCATGATAAAACTAAAAATAGTTTTACTATTATGGGGCATTTTATTACAAAGGCAGGTTCAAGAAGATTCTAGTCAGTTTGCCACCCTTTCCTCTGCCCTGCCTTTAAATCTCCTGACATGTGCCTGTGACCCTTTGTTGGTGAGTTTGATTCCCTTATGAGCTATTTAACTTTGCTTCTTTCCGTGACTTCAGCGTGGATCCTTAACACTAGACAGCCTCTTTGGAAATGCATTACCCCGGCCTTGAGGGGTATAAGAAGTGGGAATTCGTATTCTCAGTGCAAATCCTTCATTACTTGTGGACAGTCAACCCAGAGCCTCTGCAGCAAGGCTTTACTACTGTTATCAGGGTGATTGATGGGCTGAATGCTTGAAAGGTTGTGGATTGCCACCTGAATCCCTGTGAGTTCCTTTGCATTCCTCCAGCCACCATTCTCCTTCAGGCAGGGATTATTGCGTATACTTCCTTGCTGCGTTCCTTCTTGCCTTAAGCCCTTGCACAACTTGGTGTCTCTTTGTAAGTCACAATTCTTTAGTGCCTCCCCACTGCCAAATGAACAGTCCAGATTCTCTACCTACCCCGTTATGATGTAGCCCCAAGATGTTTTACAGTTCTCCTCCATGATGTATTCCCTAGAAAATTGGACTACTCAGTAATCCTTGCAGAACTGCAATGCTTTTCAGTCTCTGGACTCCTACTCACCTGGTTTCCTATCCCTGGAATATGCATTCCCCTACCTCTATTTCACACTATAGAGATCTTACCAATTCTTCAGAATCTGGCTGAAATTTAACCTCTCCTAAGAAATGTTACTCTGTACTCCACACCAGAAGCAATATGCTGTTTTCGAGTCACCTATAATGCTTTTTTTTTTTTTTTTGTCGCTTTTACAACATTTGTAATGCTTTTTATTGGTTATTTGTTCATATGTCTTATCTTCTGTGTTGGATTGCAAGCTTTTTAAAGGACAGGGATTTCATCGTATTATTCTTTTTGTTTACCTTTTTTTTAAGAGATTTTATTTATTTATTTGACAGAAAGAGATACAGTGAGAGAGGGAACACAAGCAGGGGGAGTGGGAGAGGGAGAAGCAGGCTTCCCGCTGAGCAGGGAGCCTGATATGGGCTTGATCTCAGGACCCTGGGATCAAGACCTGAGCGAGCCGAAGGCAGGCGCTTAACAGCTGAGCCTCCCAGGTGCCCTTCTTTTTGTTTATCTTAATACCAAGGACAAAATAGGTCAACCAAACATTTTGAGACTTCATCCCACTTTTGCAGAAGTATATGTACATATTTGATGTTAAATGTGACTTTTTCTGTTGTTATGGAATTCTGGCTAAGTCCTAAAGCTGAGGACAATGAGCAATAATTGCCCCCACATTTTCAAGAGAGGTAATAAGGCAGAGAACTTGCTGTAAGATGCTGGACCAGCTCTGCCCAATATCCATCCATCATTATTATCAGCCTATTTAAGTAAAGCCTGGACATATATTATGAGGATTCTTTGGAGAGAGCTTATAGTGGCTGAGTCTTGAGTCTTCTCCAAAAGCCAAATGGAGGGAGACATGAGAGGTTCCCTCAATAAGGCTGGATGGGTACTTACAATAAGGGGAACCTGGCAGCTTGCTCTCCTTCTGGCTGTCTGCTGAATAGCACAAATGCAAGACATGGAGCATGTGAAAATTTATGATAGAACTAAATACCTATGACCAGGACTTTGGGGTCAAATTTAAGGAAGATCAAAACTGGCCACTGTTCCTCACTTGGACAATCCTGACTTTGAGACGCTACTTGAAAGAGGACAGTCGTGAGAATGGGCAGGGACAAAGATATATGAATTCTTTGAGCCAAGTGGACACTGAAGGGGATGTTAATTGTCTTGAAAATGTCTCCCCAAAGAGGGTCCTTGCTGTGGGGAGGGAGTCTAGTAGAAAAAAAAACTGGATGAACTGCCAGAGGGTAGATAATGGGAGGAGGGTTAGTAATCTAGAAAGCATTGCTGGTGTCAGGCGATGGTACAGGTGGACATATGCATGGAGGTGGGCAGGTGTCTCTAAAGAAATATGAGAACAATGCTCTTCCCCCATGAGAGAGAATTAGAATTTTATTGGCTGCTATGACAGTGGGTAATTGATACAAGGCAGCAGCTAAATAAAAAAGACCTTTGTTTTCATCCCTCCTGCTAGTCAGACCCAAACTCTTAGAGCCAGGAGGAGGAAGGCAGAGGTAAAACATGGAATGTAAAAGAACATAACAGTCTCCTTCCACTGCCTTTGTGCCCCAGTAGGTCTCTAATCCTTGGATCAGTTCCAAAAGGGGAGAGAGGATATATTATTCTAAAAGGTGAAAAGTGACTGGCAAAGTAGTCAAGATGTCTGGGGGAGGGGAAGGGAGAGCTGCTAGAATCACTTTGAAGGAGGTAGCATTTAAAAAAAAAAAAAAAATATATATATATATATATATATATAAATTTTTTTTTCTGATTGTACCCTATCAGGTTTAGCCCATTAAATATAACATTATCTATCTATTTATCTATCTATGTCTCTATCATGGGATGACATGTGATTTAAATTTGCCCACAATTTATTGTTGATTTTTAGTATTTTTACTTATATTTTCTATTCATATGGTTATTTTCAAACACAATTGCAATAATATTATTTGTACAACTTTGTGACCTGCTTATATAATACAGCACCCTTCCATGACTTTAAATATCCTGTAAAACATGAAAGAGAAATTATAGAGGAAATAGAATGCATTTAACATCCTTATTGCTGGATAGTTACATTAGTTCCAGCTTGTGCTATGGATATCTCCATATAATAAATTGTATGTTTTGTATGCTTCTCTGATGATTTCCTTTAGTCTTTTAGTATTTCCTTCCTTCCTTGAACACTTATTATGTATCAGTTAACTATGTTATTAGGTACCAGTTATATGGATTATAACTGTTAGGAAGAGGTGGGCCTGGCTCTCAAGAGCTCGCAGTATAATGGGGAGAGAGATACATTAGAGAGAGTATATTAACATTTTGTATGTGTTATGATGGTGATATGAACAGACCTTTATGGGAACACATTCCTAATCTGGCCTGGGAGGGCCGGTGGAGAGGTGAGCAAGTGTTAATACACAGGATATATATGGGATAGGGTGGCGAGGGTAGGTAGAGATAAAGAGCAAGAGCAGAAGAGCAAGCATGAATAGGGAAAGGGGAAGAGGGGAAGAGGCAGAGGGGGAGAGTGAGGGAGGACTCTGCTGACCATGGAGCCCAACCTGGAGCTCATCTCAGAACCCTGAAATCATGACCTGAGCTGAAACCAAGAGTCTGGCCCTTAATTGACTGAACCACCTAGGCACCCCTCTCATCCACTCTCTATCTCTGACTTTATAAGTTTTCCTGGACCTTTTAGTGCCCTTCATTTAATAATTTTATTGTCCCTATTCACTCCTCCATAGTGATTAGCAATAAAAATCTTTAAACTGAATCTTTTTTTGTGGGGGCAATAATACAATGGGGACCTCGGCAGACAGGCTCACACTTTGCAGAGGAAACTTGAGGAGATAACCCTAAAAAAGAGTAGATAGAACAAGTGTGTTGGACAGAATAATGGCCCCCAAGAAAGAGATTTGAAGATGCTATCCTGCTGGCTTTGAAGACAGAGGAAGGGACCCTAAGCCAAGAAATGCAGGTGGCTTCTCAGAGCTGGAAAAGGTAAGGAAACTAGATTCATCTCCCCAGAGCTTCCGGAGGTAACACAGCCCTCCTGACACCTTGACCACTCACCACACTCAGTAAGACTCATTTAGGACTTTGAACCTCCAAAATTGTAAGAGAATAAATTTATTTTAAACCACTCAACGTGTGATAATTTGTTATAGCAGCAATAGGAAGCTAGTACAGCAAGTGAGAAGAGGATGTAGCAGCAGCACCCAAGCCCAAGGCTGGTCACACACTTGGAATAGAACATGTCTCAGGGGCTTGTTCAGTGGGAGGGTCCTGTGCATCCCTTCCCACTCCCTGCAGCAGTAGCAGTTTGCATTATTATTGGGTATGGCCCAAAGATCTCTGAACTTGGCAGACATATTGGTGAAAAAGCTCTGATTGATGCAATAGAATATAAGGGGGAAAGTAGGTGTGTAAAAATATTTTGTCAAAAAAAAAGTTTTGTGGGGCGCCTGGGTGGCTCAGTGGGTTAAAGCCTCTGCCTTCAGCTCAGGTCATGATCTCGGGGTCCTGGGATTGAGCCCCGCATCGGGCTCTCTGCTCAGTGGGGAGCCTGCTTCCTCCTCTCTCTCTGCCTGCCTCTCTGCCTACTTGTGATCTCTGTCAAATAAATAAATAAAATCTTAAAAAAAAAGTTTTGTGATAAGGAAAATTATTTATACTATTGAATAAGACAAAATTACAAAGTAATACATTATGTTTAAATAGCAGTTTGTAATTCATGTAGCATTTTAAAAAATAATTTATCACTTATTTTCAAAACATTTCAGAACAATTTTTTGTGGTAGAAATGGGCAAGAACTATTATCTTTCATAGTGAGACAACTGAGATACAGACATAATTATATCATTTGGCCAGGGTCACACAGCTGAAAAATGACAGCTAGAATTTGAACTCAGGTCTTACGTCTTCTAAATCCAGGTTTTTTTTTTTTCATTATCCCTTACTATCCAGGTGAATACTATAAAAATCATGAGTTCCTTGATAAAACACTAGTTTATCTCCCCAGGAATGACATTATCAAACCAAGGAATTATTATTATTTTTTAGCTTTTTATTTTATTTATTTGAGAGAAAGAGTACACCTGCAGGGGAGCACGAGTGGGGGGGAGGGGCGGGGGACAAAGCAGGCTCCTGGTAGCGCAGGGAGCCCCACATGTGGCTAGATCCCAACTCTTAGATCCTGACCTGAGCAGAATGCAGACACTTAACCGACCAAGCCACCCAGATGCCCCAGAAAGGAATTCTATATTTTTGTGTGCACAAATTGGAGACCACATAACACTCTCCAGCTCCAACTTCTAGCAATATTTCTCAATATTTTAAACATTTTGTGATAGAATGACCACAATCTATGAAATTACAACTTTTTGTGATTTTTTAATATTGTTAAACAGTTTATAAGAGGAGGTACACCACTTGGCTGATCTTATTAATCAAAAATTTGAACCTCCCTTCCCATTCTCCCTGTTTATTTTAGGAAATCAATGATTTGTACACCTAAAGATAAATTCCAAAGATATTCTGAGATTTAGAAGAAATTTGGTAGAATGAGGATAGAGACCTGGGTCACCAATATTTAACTCAAACTCTTTAAAAATAAACCCCAGTAGTAATTATGTATCTAGAATAGTGTTTCAAACATGAATAGTTGAATCAGATATATATTAAATATATATTTATGTAACACTTATTTAATGTATAAATATATGTATTATATATAATATTATAGTATATCTGCCAAAGATTTTCCCCTTCTAGGTGTTTTATTTGTAAGGCTAAATTTGGAACATGATTTAGAGAACTGAAGTAATTCATCTTTTATTTTATTTTTTTAAAGATTTTACTTACTTATTTGACAGAGATCATAGGTAGGCAGAGAGACAGGCAGAGAGAGGAGGAAGCAGGTTCCCTGCTGAGCAGAGAGCCCCATGTGGGACTCGATCCCAGCATCCTGGGATCATGACCTGAGCTGAAGGCAGAGGCTTTAACCCACTGAGCCACCCAGGCGCCCCGTAATTCATCTTTTAAAAGGGAGCAGAAAAATCTCACTCTTGTAACATGAGTTTTAAAGGACTTAGTATTATTTGAAAATCCCTTCATTACCACTGAACATATTTGCATTTGAGAGATGAAATGTAAGTGCAAGACTCCTTGTTAAGCTATTTGTTATCTTCTGAGGATTACTTCTCTAATACCAGCTAGCTTCATGCTCTTAGCTTTAATGTTCAACCTAATTTCAAACTGAACTCAGAAGGACACCCTGACGTTAAAGTCCTAAACTGTTACTTGAGACCAGGGTTTCTCAAATTGTCCAGTTATTAGAATTGCCCAAAATACTTGTTAAAAATAAAGTCCACCTTGTCCCCAATCAGAATCATTAGAGGGTAAGGTCTAGGAAACTATTCTTTCAGTATCCTGGTGCTTTTTATCATTAGGCAATTTTGAGAAATTGCTTAATACTGGTGATACCTATACTGAGTATACCTGGGGAACTTAATAAATGTGTGTTTCTGGATTCCATTCCCAACTACCCGGATTTTAAAATATGTGTGTGGTCCATTAACAAGCCCTAGAAAAAGAGGCTGGGGGAGTTAGTGTCAAGGCTCTGGGTCAGCAGAATGGGGTCTGTGGTCCTCAGAGATCGACAGCTTGTCAAACTTGGAAATCCCGAACAGCAGGCAACTGCTGAAATGACAGAATAGGAAAAGAGCCTCAAGCCAGAAATCATAGGAGATGGATCAATTAGGTCAGTAGAATTACTCTCTGAGCAGAAGACAGGAGCCTGACTTTAACGTGAAGTCCATCTGAACAAAGGTGTGATTTGTACACCTATTAGGAAAGTGGACTCTATGGGTCTAGATTTGCAGGGTGAGCAACAGGATAATTGCAACCAGTGAGGAATCAAAATAATCCTAATTGCAAGGAGGTTGAATACTGGTTAAAGAAAGGGAGGAAGCTATAGTTGCTGGTGGTTTCCGATAACCTAGACTTTTTTAGTCCCCAAGTATCTTCCTTTATAACACTTCCTCAAAGCATGGTCTTCAGTTGCTTTCATAAGCATCACTGAGGGTAGGAGGAAGTGGTTTGTTATAAATGCAGGTTTCTGGGCCCTACCTTAGATTGGTGGATTAAAAGTCTGTAGAAGTGAGACCAGGAAATAACATTTTAAATAGCTCTTAATGATTCTTACACATACTAAAATTTAAAAATTATGACCTTATCAGAGGTCCTAAAGCCTGAAATATGTCTAGACAGGCATTTTCCTGGTAAAAATGCAAACTTCCTGGGAAGGATGATACATTAAATAGAATATCAGACATCAGGGGTGACGGGGTGGCTCAGTCATTAAATGCCTGCCTCTGGCTCAGGTCATGTTCCCAGGACCCTGGGATTGAGCCCCGCATTGGGCTTCCTGCTCAGCAGGAAGCCTGCTTCTCCCTCTCCCACTCCCCCTGCTGTGTTCCCTCTCTTGCTGTCTCTCTCTCTGTCAAATAAAAAATTAAAAATCTTAAAAAAAGAATATCAGACATTAAATGAATTAGCTCTCTGGAGGAAAAAGCTGAAATAAGAAATTAATTGGGGGAGAAGGAGAAAGAAGTAAATGAAAAGTAAAGGCAAAGAAACCTTCCTGGTTAGGTCTACCTGAGTCTGGTTTTGCATTTATGTGGGGGAGAAGTTTTTAGTGGGTTAGGAAAATTGGAGACTTCGTTTGCGGAGGGGTTCCAGCAGCACCTCCAGCACAGAAGCATGCTGGAGTGGCTGGGGCAGAGCAGTTGTTTCTATTGTAAAATGAGATGATTTTTATGGGAGCATACAGATGCTCTCTCTGAAAACTTAGGGATGTCCTCTAGTGTTTCTTAGAGTGCCTTAATGACTGTTACAGTTTTATAACTGATTACATCAAAGGCTCCTGGAACCTATTCTGCTTGTACACTTAAAGGGTACTCTGGTTTTAGTGACTAGTTCTTTTGAAATAAACATTCTAGAAAAGTGAAAGAATTTTAAAATTTAAGCTCTGTAGTTTGTGAATATATTCTGTAAAATAATCCAACGATCCTTTTCCTATTTCTACCTTCATGAAACAGTCATTGGATCTTAATTTGGCCTCTTTAATATACCTAGCACCCTGAGCAATGACTGGTCCATTTCTCATAGTAAATTATTAAATTGACATCTTGTGTTGCAAGTATTACTGTTGTGAGTTTGATATCTAATGGCCTTGAGTCTAAGGATTGCTCACTTTTGGGTACAGGACATCTACCTATCAGGTTAAGGCCATCGTATTAGTTATCTATTGCTTCATAACAAATTACTGCAAAACTATGGTTCTTTATTTTATTTTTTAGGGAGAGAGGGGGAGGGGCCAAGGGGGCAGAAAAGAGAGAATCTCAAGCAGGCTCCACTCCCAGCGCACGGGAGTCCCGTCTCACAACCCTGTGATCATGACCTGCACCGAAATCAAGAGTCAGATGCTTAACCAACAGAGCCACCCAGGTGCTCATTTTTTTTTTCTTTAAACAATAAACATTATACAGTTTTTGTGGGTGAGAAATTCAGAAGCACGTTAGCTGGGTGATTCTAACTTGAGGTTGCAATCAAGATGTAAGCCAAGGGCGCCTAGATAGCTTGGTTGGTTGGGGGACTGCCTTTGGCTCGGGTCATGGTCCCAGAGTCCTGGGGATCGAGTCCCACATTGGGCTCCTGGCTCCATGGTGGGGGGGACAGTGGGGGGGGAGGAGCGTCTGCTTCTCCCTATGACCTTCCCTTTCATGCTCTCTCTCTCTCAAGTGGATAAATAAAATCTAAAAAAATAAAAAAAAAAAAGAATGTAATCAAGGCTGCTGTCATACAAAGACTTAACATGGGCTAGAGGATTTACATCCAAAGTGGTTTGCTATTGTGGCTGGCAAGTTGCTCTTGGCTAATGGTGGTAGGCCTTAGTTTCTCCTCACTCAGACCTCTCAACAGGCTGCTTAAGTGTCTTCATGACATGGCATCTGGCATCCCGCAGGGCTAGTTATCTTAAGAGAGAACAAGGCAGAAGTGGCAATGTCTTTCATTTCTGCACTATTTGTTACACAGACTAGCCATGAGTCAAGGTGGGAAAAGATTCCTTAGGCCATGAGTATGAGGAATACCAGGAGGCTGTGATTATTGGAGCAATCTTGAAAGGCTGCCTATCATACTACTGAAATTGCAGTATCACAAATGACATATTTATTATACTATACTTATGTAGTTTTTTTTTTTTTTTTAAGTTTATGTTTTTTAAGATTAGAATCCAATGGGGCGCCTGAGGGGCTTAGTTGGTTGAGCATCTGCCTAGGGCTCGGGTCATGATCCTGGAGTCCTGGGATGGAGCCCCGTGTCAAGTCTCCCTGATCAGCAGGGAGTCTGCTTCTTCCTCTGCCCCTTAACCTGGTTCATGCTCTCTCTCTCTCAAATAAATCTTAAAGAAAATAAAATGAGAATCCTGTGATTTCCCAGTTTCCATACCCAAAAAAACAAAACAAAAACAAAAAACCCTTCGCTTTTAGTTACTTCTTTTATAGCAGGTTCACTATTTTTTTTTTCCCTTGAGAATTTTTTTCTGGCTTTTGAGCTGTGGAGACCAGATGGACAGTTTTTGGCATAGGAAAATAATAATTTCTTTTATTTAAAAGCATTTTATGATGACAAACTACATTTAGGTTTGGTCTAAAAGTCCCTGGTTGTGTGTCTTTGACTCCTCTACTTTTCATTTTGTTTTTGGCTAGCAGTGAGACTCCATGGATTTAAAAAAAATCAAAAGAAATATTTTTTTTCAGGCTTCATGTAGTACAATTTTTAAACCTTAAATACAGTTTATGTTTATGCATGTCTTCTCAAGTTGTTCAAATAAGAATATTTATGTAGCATTATTTCTCAGGAATGTATTATAGAAATTATCATTGAAGAATTCATTGTTTTTCTGACAGTAACATCTTTGCTGCATCATTCTTAGAGGAAATTTTCTTGACAGCAATATTTGTGTTCTATGTCTGGAAATATCTATAAAATATATTCAATTCTCTGAATATCTCAAAGGAAGAGTTGCTGTGATAAAAATTTTTAACAAAATATTTCACATTTCTGGCTGTGGCAGCAACTCCATAGTCCTAGGGATAACAAGAGAATATATTTATATATAAGAAAAATATGCCTCAAACATTGGATTGTGACTTCTAAAAGGAAAGATCTTTATCCTAATTTGTATTTTTTAGCTTTAGAAACACATTTCCTCCTGCAGGTGCGGTAAAAAGATAACTCTCTCACTGACCATTTATAGGTAGTAAAGAGTTATGATCTCTTAACTTAGTCTATATGCATGCTGACTCAGACTTTGTAAATGTTATTGGAAAAGGTAAAACAGAGGCCTAGAATCTGTTGCTCTGGATCTAGGAAAATGCCCGCTGAAGCCAGAAGGTAAATTGTTATAGGACCAAGGTCTTATGGACAATAGGATGCTTATGAAATACCAGACAAAAAAATTTAATTGGGTAAAGTCATTAAAAAATTTTGGATTGTAGTCACATTAACATGATTCCTTGGACAACTTTGGTGGTAATTATGATATAGCATTAAAAGTTAAGTGAAATATTTTCATGTGACTCAATATATGGAATGTAGAAATATGTGGGACTTAGAAAAAAGAGTTCGAGAGAAAATTTAAGGTTCTTACTTGACAGCTGAGCGTGATGTACTTTGAATTGAATCGATGATCTCAAATCTGTGGACCTACTAAGTAGAGAAATTGATCACAGATTAGTGAAAAGAATGCTAGTAGAAGTTTCTTAAAATAGCCTCTTGGGGCACCTGGGTGGCTCAGTGGGTTGAGCCGCTGCCTTCCACTCGGGTCATGATCTCAGGGTCCTGGGACTGAGTCCCGCATCCGGCTCTCTGCTCAGCGGGGAGCCTGCTTCCCTCTCTCTCTCTCTGCCTGCCTCTCTGTCTACTTGTGATCTCTGTCTGTCAAATAAATAAAATCTTAAAAAAAATAGCCTCTTAACTTTATGGCTACTCCATGATATGTGAGTGAGTCTTAACCAAAATATTTGCTCCAAACAAGTCTACCTGGACAGGAGCTGAAGCAACAGATTCACCCCTAAGCTCAAGTTTCTCTTGGGCCCTTCCCCAGCTGCAATTTGGATGCAGTATGAAACCGTAGAGGAGCAACCTCTGTGGAGTCAGACATGCTTGAATCAGGTGTCTGCCACTTGGCTAGTTCTGTGATCTTGGGAAAGTGACTTAATCTGACTGAGTCTCAGTTTTCTCATCTATAAATGGAGGATAATAGTACCTACTCAGGGCCAGCTACATAATTCGTGGGTCACAGAGCTAAAAGATTACCAGGCTCTGTTCAAAAAGCAGAAAAAATGCTATTAAAAGTATGGATATGTAAAACTTTTTTTTCCTGTATAAATATTTTATAATTTATAAAACATAATAGTGTAATCATTGCAAGTACAGTAAAATTGAAATGTTAAATTATTAGCATGAATTTTGCGGTTCATGTTTATATTGGGTAATGCCAATATATATTTACAATGTATAATTGTAAATGCAAATATAAAGGCATTTAACTTCTGTGTGGAATCACTGGCATTTCATAGCTTATATGTGCATATATATTTCATTCCTAGCAGAAGAGTAGGGGAAAATATGCACAAAATAACTTTTTAAAACATTTCTTTATATGTGCATATTTTACCAACACTGTCTACCTTCAGCTTACTGAAGAGGAAGGAAAGACTGGAATGAATCCAGCAATAGTCTGCCTTATCATTCCTTTTTTACTGTGTCATTAAATTCAGCATTATGAATTTGAAGTAGCATGACTAAAAAAGGATATGATAGGGTTCCTTGGTTGTTCATGTTTCTTAGAATACCATTATCTTTTTTTTTATTTTTTACTGATAATCTGTTTTATTTAAAGGTTACCTTCTTGAGATTGAGTCAATGCTGTTTGAATTTCTGGAATCTGAGGAGTGTAGATTTTCTTGGGGATATCAAAATATCCTAGAAGACTCAGTTCTAACATGTATAAAATCAACAGTGTCTTCTTCAACTTTGACGTATTACATAAAGAGCAGATCACTGGTTTATTATTAAAGGATGTAACTCAGAAACAGCCAAAATGAAGAGATGTACAGGGCAAGGTATGGAAAGCTTTCATGCCCACTGTCAAGTGTACTGCTGTCCCCCCACCCCGACCTGTTCACCAGCCCAGAAGCTCCAAATAGGTTCTTTTTGTGCTCTAAGCAAGTTGGCATTCAGAAGGGTAAAGCATATACCTTTTGATCTGTTTGTGACCCTACTTACTCAGCCATAGACGTGTTGTATGGAACATGAATATAGAATTCTGGTGGACCCATTGTGCATTGGATTTCAGTAGACTCACAGTGAAATAAGCATTTTATGGAAGCCAGGAAGGCTATGTGTGAATGGAGTGGCAAGTTTTTGTGGGCATGTGGATGTATTTATTCTGTTCATATGTGCCCTCCATTGTCCCACCAAACTTTACTTATAAAACACACACTCAGAAATAGAATTTCATGACGGCAACAGCAGTACTTCCAAACAAATGAAGGGCCCTTCTGAGAACAGGGCTCTGTGTGGTTGCATTTATCATGTGCCCATGAAGCTGGTCCTATACCTACTTAATAACACAAGTTTCCTAGCAAAGTACAGGATAGGTGCCCAATAAGTGTCCTTCCATTTTCTTACAGAAAATGTTAGATTATTGTAGAATAGACATATATATAGGCAGGACTCATAATCTTGACTTCTGAAGGGCAGTGAAAACTACCCACATTCAACCTATGACTTTTTCTAAGAGCAAGAGGTATAGCATGCCTTTGCACATTCTTGAGAAACCAACTGAAATCGTTTTGCACTTGTGTCCTGATTCTGCCACCACAATTGGCTGTCAGTAGGCGAGACAAAGGGATGGCTGTTTGCTGTGATTTTCAGAGCCTTATAAATTCTCTTCTCCCCGTTCAATCTCCCTCCACCGTTCACTTGCCACAGTGCTTCTGAGTTCACCATTAGAAATTCGTTCCTCTGGGTTGAAGTGGAGTCCTATTTTAAAACACTGTAGGTGAAACTACTGTGTAACTGAGCATAAAGTAGTTTTGTTCAAATCACTTAAAGTACTTAGGAATAGAAAAGGGCAAGCTTCCTGTTGGAAGCATTTTGTCTTTGACACTCACTTAGTGGGCAAAGGTACCTAGGAGGCCTCAGCTAGAAGCTATATTTATAAATCCATCCATCCTGTTTGGGGAAAACATCTGAAAACACTAATAAACTTGGAAGTTAACAGATTAATCAAATAATCTAAAAATGACTATATTGTGGAGCACCTGGTGGCTCAGTGGGTTAAAGCCTCTGCCTTTAGCTCAGGTCATGATCCCAGGGTTCTGGGATGGAGCCCCACATCTGCTCTGCCCGGAGCCTGCTTCCTCCTCTCTCTCTGCCTGTCTCTCTGCCCACTTGTGATCTCTGTCTCTCAAATAAATAAGTAAGCAGGGACCCCAATGCAGGACTTGATCCCAGGACCCTGGGATCGTGACCTGAGCTGAAGGCAGAGGCTTAACCATCTGAGCCATCCAGGTACCCCTCAAGACTCATGTGTTCTTAACCTGAGCTGAAACCAAAGCCAGGGGCTCAACCCACTGAGCCACTCAGGTGCCCCTAAATATGATTTTTATTAAGTGATTCATAATTTGACTGACCTAGCTACTTGTTATTGAAAATCGAGTAAACTTCATTATCTCTGCAAAATTCTGGATCATCTTTTTTATTCAACTCATTAATAGAGCTTGCCTTTGCAGCAAACTTTTCCTTTCATTGTCTCCTTCCCTTGTTCCTTTTCACCCATTTTTATCTTGATCTTTATATCCTACAAGTTCCATAGTTAATTTACTCATACTTCTATTTCAGATTTCTCGGAAAACCCATATCTTTAAAAAAAATGACTATATTCTGTTTTTCTGTGGGCTAGCCCCTACCTAGGGGCTTTACAATTGTGTTATTTCTTTCTTTCTTTCTTTTTTTTAGATTTTATTTATTTATTTGACAGACAGAGATCACAAGTAGGCAGAGAGGCAGGCAGAGAGAGAGGAAGGGAAGCGGAGACCCCGATCTGAGGGCTCGATCCAAGGGTCCTGAGATCATGACCTGAGCCAAAGGTAGAAGCTTTTAGTCCACTGAGCCACCCAGGTGCCCTATCATCTATTTCTTGCTATAACCACTTAAGTTTGATTCTTTTTCTTATTTCTATTTCATAGATAAAAAACCTGGCATATGGAGGATAATATAACTGGCTTGATTAAAGTTGGTTTATTAGACAGAGTATTATTCACTTCTTGCCACGATAATTCTGAGTACCAGACCATCCCCCAAAGCAGTGTTTTACAAAGACAGACATTTCTATATTTATATTTTTTGGTCATGGGCTGTGGGTTGAATATGGTTCTGCTGGATTTGGCTGAGATCAGTTGCATTTACATCTGCTATCTAAATTTTCTCATTCTCCTTGGACCAGCAGCTACCTGGAGGCGTTATTTCTTCTCATGGCAAATCACAAGAGCACAAAAGCACAAGCCAACTCTACAAGCACATTTAAGGTCTCTGCTCATGTCACATCCACTAACATTCATTGGCCAAAGCAGAGCTAATGTCGAAGGGGCGAGAAAGTATATTTACTCACACTGAGAGTACAAAGTGACATGGCAAAGGGTGCGGATGTATAATCCTATTACAGGGGAACTCATAGGGCTAATAATCCAACCAACTTCTAGTTGGGAATGGGGCACTGAGAGAATATGAATCACAGTGTGGGGAGAGGAAGGGAGATAGAGAAAGTGAATTATGATGCATGGTGCACAGTGTAACACACAGCGCAGCAAGAGGGGTTCAGACCAGGTGGTGGGCATGCTAGAAAGGAAAGTAGCATCCTCTCCTCTCCTTTTTCGGAGTCCAAGCCAGAGTGTCTCGTTGGGAATTTATTTATGGTTGTCCCAGCAAATAAGGGGACCATTCAGAGAGAGAGAGAACAATGGCAGCATAAGACCTTAGGGTCCATTTTGAACCATTCTGTTATCACAACCCTGAGGAGTAGTGGGTTAGGGTTTGTAGTCATTGCTTCTTCCAAGCAGATTTTGTGATGTTCATTAAAATTCTTAATAATCTTACTTGTAGCACAAATAATATTTTAAGTAGCTTCCCTAAAAAATCCCACTGTTCATAGCAGTGAGGATGCTTCTTAATTTAAGGGCTATATTTTGGATCAGAATCCGGCCATTGGTTCCTTTGGGGTTTGAACAAGACTTTTTCTGGGAAAGAGCTGCTGTGTTATTGTCCTAGTTGCCATAGACAATATGAAGTTATAACAAAATTAATAGCATTTTCAAACATCATCTAGTTTATAGCTTGGGGAGATGGTCTAACTTTTTCAGAGGAGGAAATGACATTTGTAAGAGGGGTCAGAGCCAGATGATAAAAGTCTTGGGAAGCTGTGGTAGAAAGTTTGGACTTTATGTAGAATTTAAGGGAAGAAAACAATGGAAGTGAAATGCTAAGACTGATTTTTTTTTTTTTTAAGGATGGCTCTGATGGTGGGAGAGGGAATGACTTGGAGAGGAGACAATGGATGGAAGGAAGGGACACTGATTTGGAACTTACTTCGATGTTTTAGGCAAGAGACAGTAAGAGCAATCACATTCTCATTCTTGGGAGCACCCGTTTCAGATATCCTTTGAGACCATCTGTTCTGAACATTCTCTAGTACTTTCAATTCTAAAACAATAAAATTCTAGAGGGCTTTAGTTGGAAGCACCATCTGATTTTCAGATTGATGCTATTTTTAAAAATGCTTCCTAAATTGCTTGACAAAAAATAGGTGCTCACTGTTTGCTGAATTAAAGGAAAATAATTGCATTCTATAAGCAAACTGCTTGCTTTCTCTCTCTCTCTGGTTGTTTATAGAAAAAAATATACCTTGTAGTATACCCAAGAAGAAAGAAGCCTCAAGTCTATAAAGTATATTAGGTTTTCGTCTATAAAGGCCATATACCACCCTTACGCCAGGGAAGGGAGGAATGGTGTGCTGTGCCAAAGGCAGAGTTCCTGTGAGCTGGCCCAACACACATGGAGCCCTACATGGAGCCCTTCAATTCAGTCATAAGCAATATATTCTACACCATACACAGGGCAGAGTGTGGCAGAGAGTGAGAATGTACCTTCTATATTTAATACAACTTGTTCAAGGGTCTGGGGCCAATCCTGGAATGTAGCAGAAAGGTCTCCTCCTAGATCCTTCTCCTCATTTTTAAAAGGCAGTCCTCCTCATCCTTGGTGGCACTATCCCAGCTCAGTGATCCAGCTTTGCCCTGAGATTCTTAGGAGTCCAGGGTACAGCTGCCGTGGCTACACTGGATTAAGGTCTGTTGAAGGGTGCTCAGTCTCTCATTATATATACAGGTTGTGGAATTCCCTCGTAGACATAGTTTCTCATTTAAAAGGGTTTCCTCTTCTATTAACACCTTTCCTCCTTACTTTTTGTCCTTTCATATGACTGGCTGTGTCTCTTTCAGCTATCCTTAGATTTGGCTGATTAATCTCATATTGGATATTGTGGGGAAGTAGATTCTGTGCCCCAGTTTGGGACTTTGGTGGGTCTTGGAAAGTTGTAGTTGTGTTCCTGAATCATCACCTTGCATCAGACTTGGTTTTGGTGTCCTATTCTGAGCAAATCAAGAACCCAGTCTTATGGAGTAGAGCGCTTTACATCACCTCCACAAAGATTAGAATAGTATTGTAAGGCCTCTCCCTGACGACTCTGTCCACATCTTTGGCTGTGCTGTAGAAACTGAAAAAGGGATTCTAACTGATGAACCTCCAAATGTCAGGTCATCACTCAATAACTTTACTGTTTTATCTAATCCCATGGTAAGACCTGATCTCTCTGTAGAGCTTTGGGCTCTGACCCAAGGTGCCACCCCTCCCCCCTTCAATTTATGTTGACTTATCTCAATATCTGTCTCATAAGCTGCTTGTGTGAGACTGCACTCTTCTGGGCCTTTGCCACTTTCCCTAAACCAGAGGTCACTGGATATGACATATCAGGAAATGGAAAGTGAGGCCAATGGCTTCACTCTTTGTGGCAGCTTTGTGTGTGCTGGGAAAGTATTTCAAAGTATTAACCTATGCACCCCAGGGATCACCTCATCAAATTCTTTCACTTATGACCTAAAGATATTTCCCCTCTCCTGGTGCACTCTGATAGACATGGGTCACCCAGACACATAGGCTGTAAACACACTGCTATTAGACTGAAAAAAGTTGATGGCTTCAGGAGAAATGATTTGAAAATATACTTGTGGAGTTTTGTTCTTCCCAGTTAAATGTTGTTATAGGTAGGGAAAAGTAGGAGAGGAACAGGAACCATGCAGATGAGTGTATAAGAGGTGATGTCCTGAGGAAATACCAAATGCTTCCATAGTCTGTTCCTTAGGATGTATTCAAAAGACCCAATTATTTTTTGTGCCAAACCAAATGCTGTTGAAAAGAGCTGTAGTTTTTCAATTGGTAGGGCCAGTCTTTTCAATGTGCCTTCCTCCATTCACCTCTGTACACTTCATGGCTGCTGAGGATACAACTCAGGAGGATACTAGTATCAGTCTGTCAGTTGTACTGCCTTATGCTTGGGGACTCATCAATTTGATCATTCAAGATTGTTCCCCCTTTCTATCGGGATGTGCCATAAATTGCCAGAGGTTGGGTCTGGTACAAAAGATCATTTGTATCTAGGTTGCTACATCCATCTGATAACAAATTTTGTCATGAATTTCTTCTTTACTGGTTTAGGGTTGTATACTTCCGACTTAATTTATCATTGTTCTTTTACTACAATAATAACATGCATGAGTCTAAGGATGATTATTATCATAACTCTATAACTCAACTCTCCCAAGCTGTTGCTAGTGCAGTTTAAGATTTTATTTTTATTTATTTATTTGACAGAGAAATAAATATTTATTTATTTGTCATTTATATGACAGAGATCATAAGCAGGCAGAGAGGCAGGCTCCCCACTGAGCAAGGATCCTGATGCGGGGCTTGATCCCAGGACCCTGAGATCATGACCCGAGCTGAAGGCAGCGGCTTTAACCCACTGAGCCACCCAGGCGCCCCAGTGCAGCCAGTTTAAAGAATGTGTTATATTAACCTTACTCATAATGATCCTCTTTTTAAGACAATATATAAATAAAAGAAACTGTTCTTGTATGGAAAGAGGAGGCTACAGACATTCCTGAGATATAATAGTGACTGGAATGACAAACTTAGAGGAAATAAGCCTATAGTTAAAATATGATCAAATGCCTCTCTAATCAGCCATTTGATTCTTTCACCTGTATATATATGAGGCTTTTCAATACCAGTTGAGTACTTGGCTAATTGTTCTATGGAGTTACTAGTTAAGTCATCCCTACTGAATGAATCCCTTATGGCTTCAATAGACTGTATCTTCTTAAAAATGCCTACAGGGTTAAAACTTTTATTTTAAAACTTTAAAATTAAAACTTTGGGGATGTAATAACTCCCCAAAGACTCTTTTGAGGGATAGTAATCCTATTTATAGGAGTTGAATCCAGATGGTCTCAAAACTTATCCCAAACTTTGTAAGTAATATAGCAGAATAACCCAAATTATTGCAGATGAAATAATAACTTTGCATTTTCTTTTGGCCAACCAGTGGGGAATCAATGCCATTACTAACACTTTATTTTGTATCTGGATTAACCAGGGTTGGGAGTGATGAAACAATCTATAAGCAAAATTAAAAAGCAACCATCTAAATTAGATTTGGAGGAGTTGTTGAGACTTGTTTTCTTGGTCCATTCTGGAAAACCATAAGGCATGGTTTTAGAGTGCTTTTTTTTGTGGTACTTTAGTTTTTCTTGTTTTCTTTATAGTTATATCATGTTTATTAACCAGAATCCTGAATGCTTCTATCTACCAATCTCCTAAAAGATGGTCCAAAAACTAATGGAGGTAAAATTACACTGAGAAATACTCACACTGAAAATCTGGCCTCTGCAAATTAAACATCCTCCAAGAGAATCAACCACAATGGGGAATATCTAGACAGTCTTGATGATCTTTCCTGCAGCTTTGGCTGAGAGAGGATCAAAAGGGGATTGAGAGTTTAAAAAAAAAAAGACTGATAATCCTATGCCATGGTTACGATTAGAACTGGTTTTAGATCTGTGTAATTAATTAGTGGCAATGGTCAGTAATGAGTAGTGGCTTCACTTCACTCAACAACTTCTAATAGTGACCTTTCTAAACAATACAAAACATACTTTTAAGGATGATGTCAATATACTCTGTAATCAATAAGCATTTCCTAAGAATGCTCTATAAGACTAGAAGTTTTCTCTCCCTGACCAGGATAGCTCTTCATTACTTAAATAATTGTCAGATTTATCACTGTACCTGTGGTTTTAGATTTTAAATAGTGGTCTCAGTCTTTGGCAGGGGATATGAGACAAATACTGCTCATAGGATCAGTGGAAAATGATGGGATAAGGAAATCACATATGAAGTATTTACTCATGGAAATAACTTCAGACACTAAAATACAGAACTTGTTTTTCCTTTCTTTAGAATCATTTCCACTCAAGATCTCCGAGGACTAGGAAATATCTAGATAGGATGTAGACCTTGCCAGCTATGAGAAAATATGGTTTACACAAATCAAAAAAATATATCTAAGGCCAGTGGATGGAAGATGGGAGATTTCTGTGGCAGGAAAGAGTTCAAGGTACTTTGTGCCTTCCCACAGTCTTGTGCAGGGAGAAGAGAATTTTCTATTTGTTCCATCCTGTTCTAAAGTTAACTCCTCCCCTCAAATTCTCTTGGAATTAGAGGTATTTTTAAAAATTTTTATTTATTTGACAGAGATCACAGTAGACAGAGAGGCAGGCAGAGAGAGAGAGAGGGAAGAAGGCTCCCTGCTGAGCAGAGAGCCCAATGCGGGACTCGATCCCAGGACCCTGAGATCATGACCCGAGCCGAAGGCAGCGGCTTAACCCACTGAGCCACCCAGGCACCCGGAATTAGAGGTATTTAATATAGGCACTGGTGCTAGATTCTTGTCTCTGAGAGGCAGAACATACAGCTATATAACCAACTGGGAGGAGGACAGTAGAAAATTGGCAGAGTGTGTATCCTGTCAGAGAAGGTAAAGATAACCCCTGTGGAGCTGAGCCTGTCATAGTTGATAATGCTTGGTTTTGAGGTCTAGAGCAGGCTAAAGAATGGGACTATAGGCTGGCTTGGTACCTTGAAGGCTGTCCATTGGGAGGAAGAGATCCTATTCATAGGCTGTAGGCAACTAACTGGGAGCTGAGGTGGTAAACTGCAGCCTTTCTCTTGACATTAAAAGGTTGTGGAGAGACTGCCCAGCTGAATGTTCAATGACTGTCAAAATGGCTATAAAATAGAGCCAACAACTGAGTGCTGCCATCACCAGAAGCCAGCTTAGTAGGGATGCCAGCATCTGGGGCCAGGAGAAAAGTGAACCAGGTGTGTAACCTGTTTCTTATAAGCAGACTCTCCCTGTCTTTACTCACTTGCTGCCAGGATGAACCATGGGCCGGTTCTCTGGGAATTTTGAGTGAAAAGGACATAAGGGAAGAAAGCTCAAAGAGAAAACTTTGAGGTGTGACTGAGATAGTACTTGAATTTCACTGAATGAGAAGGACCAAGTTTTAATTTAAAAGTGACTAAAAATAAATAAATAAAAGTGACTAAAAAGTATTGTATTTGGCTGTGGTTATCAGAATGAAAGAGATTAAATGACCTATTTTGGACAGACTGGGAGATCAGAGACAAGAACAGTGTGTACAGTTTGCAAAATAAGGAGTCTCATTATTGGTGTTATCATCTTGTTGATCAGTCTTCATTTCATATTTACTTCAACCAGTGACCTGGGACTCACTATTCTATATCACCTGGAAGAGCCCTTTTTCAGTCTGTACTCAGTCCTCTGGTGGAAGTCCCACCAGTCTTGACTGAAGGGGCATGGAGTGGCAGGGAACAGACTCAGAATTTCAGTGGGGTTGAGCTTAATGATGTTCAGGATGGGATGAGACAGTAAGGATGAAAGGGGCCCCTGGGTGGCTCAGTTGGTTAAGTGTCTGACTCTTGGCTTTGGCTCAGGCCATGATCTCATGGGTTATAAGATCCGCCCTCTGTTGGTCTCTATGCTCATCGGGGAATCTGCTTGAAGATTCTCTCCCTTTCCCCTACTCATGCACACACACTCTCTCTCTCTCAAATAAATAAATGAAAAAAAAAAAAAAGGATGTAAAGGAGCTAGCCATGTGAAGAGTCATGTCAAATACAGAAGGAATACTGGACAGGAGCAGTCCTTGAATCTCCTCTTTTTATCATGTTTCTTACCCCATCTCAAAAAATATGTTTGGAATCTATCCATGCCTCTAGCATATGCAAAGGTCCTGATGTGTCCTTGTAGAAAGCTTAAGGAGTTTCATTTTATTCTAAATGAAACAGGTAGCTATGGAAAGGTTTTAAGAAAGGAAATGGCTGGTTAAAAATATGCTTTGGATTACTTTTGCTTCTGCATGTGTGGTGGATTGGAATAGGGCAATGGTGGGAAGAAGAGAGCAGGCAGGAGGCAGTTGCAGTAGTTTAGCTATCTGGCTTGCTGCTGGTACAGAGGAACAAATGTGGTGTGGGTAGATCCAAGATATATTTTTGGAGATGGGTTGAAAGGCACGAGAGAAAGGGGGAAATTCAAGGACTCTAGCTTTAGAGTGATAGGGTGCCATCCTACCCAACTAACAGAGATTGGTGAATAATACCATTTTATTTATTTATTTATTTTCAATTTTTTTTTTGGTATTAACATAATGTATTATTTTCCCCAGGAGTATAGGTCTGTGAATCATCAGGCTTACACACGTCACAATACTCACGATAGCACATACCCTCCCCAATGTCTATAACCCAGCCACCCTATTCCTACCCTCCCCCCGCCCATAACCCTCAGTTTGTTTTGTGAGATTAAGAGATTAATCTTAATCTCTAATTTTGTGAGATTGAGTCTTTTATGGTTTGTCTCCCTCCTGATCCCATCTTGTTTCATTTTTTCCCTCCCTACCCCCCATGACCCCATGCCCTGCCTCTCAAATTCCTCATATCAGAGAGATCATATGATAATTGTCTTTTTCTGATTGACTTACTTCGCTTAGCATAATACCCTCTGGTTCCATCCACATTGTTGCAAATGGCAAGATTTCTTTTTTTGGTGGCTGCTTAGTATTCCATTGTGTATATATGCCACCTTTTCTTTATTAATTTTTTTTCACTTTTTTTTAGAATTTTTATTTTTTATAAACATATTTTTATCCCCAGGGGTACATGTCTGTGAATCACCAGGTTTACACACTTCACAGCACTAACCATAGCACATACCCTCCCCAATGTCCATTACCCCACCCTATCCATTAATCTTTTGATGGACATCTAAGTTCTTTCCATAGTTTGGCTGTTGTGGACATTGCTGCTATAAACATTCGGATGCACATGCCCCTTCGGATCACTACGTTTGTATCTTTAGGGTAAATACACAGTAGTGTGATTGCTGAGTCATAGGGTAGCTCTATTTTCAACTTTGTGAGGAACCTCCATACTATTTTCTAGAGTGGCTCACTAGCTTGCATTCCCACCAACAGTGTAGGAGGGTCCCCCTTTCTCCGCATCCTCGGCAGCATCTTCATTTCCTGACTTGTTAATTTTAGCCGTTCTGACTGGTGTGAGGTAGTATCTCACTGTGGTTTTAATTTGTATTTCCCTGATGCCAAGTGATGTTGAGCACTTTTTCATGTGTCTGTTGCCCATTTCGATGTTTTCTTTGCAGAAATGTCTGTTCATGTCTTCTGTCCATTTCTTGATTGGATTCTTTGTTCTTTGGGTGTTGAGTTTGATAAGTTCTTTATAGATTTTGGGTACTAGCCCTTTATCTGACATGTTTGCAAATATCTTCTCCAATTTTGTCAGTTGTCTTTTGGTTTTGTGGACTGTTTCCTTTACTGTGCAGAAGCTTTTGATCTTGATGAGGTCCCAATAGTTCATTTTTGCTCTTGCTTCCCTTGCCTTTGGCAATGTTTCTAGGAAGAAGTTGCTGCGGCTGAGCTCGAAGAGGTTGCTGCCTGTATTCTCCTCAAGGATTTTGATGGATTCCTGTCTCACACTGAGGTCTTTTATCCATTTGGAGTCTATTTTTGTGTGTGGTATGAGGAAATGGTCCAGTTTCATTTTTCTGCATCTGGCTGCCCAATTTTCCCAACACCATTTGTTGAAGAGGCTGTCTTTTTTCCATTGGATATTCTTTCCTGCTTTGTCAAAGATTAGATGACCATAGAGTTGAGGGTCCATTTCTGGGTTCCCTATTCTGTTCCATTTATCTATGTGTCTGTTTTTGTGCCAGTACCAGACTGTCTTGATTACTACAGCTTTGTAATAGAACTTGGAAGTCTGGAATTGCAATGCCTCCAATTTTGGTTTTCTTTTTCAACATTCCTCTGGCTATTCAGGGTCTTTTCTGGTTCCATATAAATTTCAGGATTATTTGTTCCATTTTCTTTGAAAAAAAAATTGATGGTATTTGTATAGGGATTGCATTAAATGTGTAGATTGCTTTAGGTAGCATAGACATTTTCACAATATTTGTTCTTCCAATCCATGAGCATGGAACATTTTTCCATTTCTTTGTGTCTTCCTCAGTTTCTTTCATGAGTACTTCATGGTTTTCTGAGTACAGATTCTTTGCATCTTTGCCTCTTTGGTTAGGTTTATTTCTAGGTATCTTATGTTTTTGGGTGTAATTGTAAATGGGATTGACTCCTTAATTTCTCTTTCTTCTGCCTTGCTGTTGGTGTATAGAAATGCAACTGATGGGGTGCCTGGGTGGCTCAGTGGGTTAAGGCCTCTGACTTCAGCTCAGGTCATGATCCTGGAGTCCAGGGATCGAGTCCTGCTTTGGGCTCTCTCTCAGCAGGGAGCCTGTTTCCTCCTCTCTCTCTCTCTCTCTCTCTGCCTACTTGTGATCTCTGTCTGTCCAAAAAAAAAAAAAAAAAAAAAAAAAAAAAAGCAATGCAACTGATTTCTGTGCATTGCTTTTATATCCTGACACTTTACTGAGTTCCTGTATGAGTTCTAGCAGTTTTGGAGTGGAGTCTTTTGGGTTTTCCACATAAAGTATTATATCGTCTGCAAAGTGTGAGAGTTTGACTTCTTTGCCAATTTGGATACCTTTTATTTCTTTTTGTTGTCTGATTGCTGAGGCTAGAACTTCTAGTACTATGTTGAATAGCAGTGGTGATAGTGGACATCCCTGCCATGTTCTTGACCTCAGGGGAAAAGCTCTCAGTTTTTCCCCACTGAGAATGATATTTGCTGTGGGTTTTTTATAAATGGTTTTGATGATACTGAGGCATGTACCCTCTATCCCTACACTTTGAAGAGTTTTGATCAAGAAAGGATGCTGTACTTTGTTAAATGCTTTTTCAGCATCTACTGAGAGTGTCATATGGTTCTTGTTCTTTCTTTTATTAATGTATTATATCACATTGATTGATTTGCGGATGTTGAACCAACCTTGCAGCCCAGTTCATGTTGAATAATCCTTTGAATGTAGTGTTGGATCCTATTGGCTAGTATTGTGGTGGGAATTTTTGCACCCATATTCATCTAGGATACTGGTCCATAATTCTCCTTTTTGATGGGGTCTTTGTCTGGTTTTAGGATCAAGGTAATGCTGGCATCATAAAATGATCTTGGAAGTTTTCCTTCCATTTCTATTTTTTTGGGACAGTTTCAGGAGAATAGGTATTAATTCTTCTTTAAATGTTTGGTAGAATTCCCTGGGAAGCTGCCTGGCACTGGGCTCTTGTTGGGAGATCTTTTTTTTTTTTTTTTTTAGACTTTATTTATTTGACAGAGATTAGAAGTAGGCAGAGAGGCAGGCAGAGAGATAGGGGGTAGCAGTCTCCCCACTGAGCAGAAAGCCTGATATGGGACTCGATCCCAGGACCCTGAGATCATGACCTGAGCTGAAGGCAGAGGCTTAACTCACTGAGCCACCCAGGTGCACCTTTTGGGAGATTTTTGATGACTACTTTAATCTTGTTACTGGTTATGGGTCTGTTCAGGTTTTCTATTTCTTCCTGGTTCAGTTTTGGTAGTTTATATGTCTCTAGGGATGCCTCCATTTCTTCTAGATTATCAAATTTGCTTGTGTAGAGTTGCTCATAATAGTTTCTTATAAGTGTTTGTATTTCTTTGGTGTTTCTTGTGATCTCTCCTCTTTCATTCATGATTTCTGCTTCCTGATGGTGGATGGAAGAAGAATGACACACAAACAATTCAGCTGCAAGAGAAAGGGAGCAGGGGTCGACTGTAGAAAAGACTGTCACCCTGAACAACCCCCCAGTCTCATATTTATTGGGAAGTAGATGATAACCAACAAAGAGGCCAAAGTAGGTTACACATTGACCATGAGTCTTGTAGATAAGTAAGAAGAAAGGCAAAATATGTCTGGTCATGTAGTTGACCTATGGTTGAGAAAGCCCAAACAAAAAGGATTGTCTGAATAACTGCAAGTGTTCTCCAGAAAAGGGGAGATATCAGAAAAACAAAGCAGGTGGCATTCCACCCTGCATGCGCCAGGTATTCCCAGCTGCTCAGCTTCCAGGACATATATCATCCTCTCCCCCAGAGGCCTGTTAGTACATGCTTTCCTTAAGGCTATCTTTAAGTGTACTTGGTAGCTAGTATAATTTCTCATGGGTTATATTTTAGGTAATACATTGTTCTGAGGGATGGTTAAACATGATTTTATTAATTTGGGTCCTTTCTCTTTTCTGTTAGATAAGTTTGATCAGGGGTTTATCAATCTTACTAATTCTTTTTATTTCATTGACTTCTGCTCTGATTTCTCTTCTCCTGCTGGGTTTAGACTTTCTTTGCTCTTCTTTCTCCAGCTCCTTTAGGGGTAGGGTTAGGTTGTATACTTGAGACCTTTCTTGTTTCTTGAGAAAGGCTTATATCTCTATATACTTTCCTCTCGGGACCACCTTTGCTGTGTCCCAGAGATTTTGAACAGTTGTGTTTTCATTTTCATTTGTTACCATAAATTTTTTCAATACTTCTTTAATTTCCTGGTTGACCCATTCATTCTTCAGTAGGATGCCCTTTAGTTTCCATGTTTTTGAGTTCTTTCCAACTTTCCTCTTGTGATTGAGTTCTAGTTTCAAAGCATTGTGGTCTGAAAATATTCAGGGAATGATCTCAGTCTTTTGGTACTGGTTGAGAACTGATTTGTGACCCAGGATGTGGTCTCTTCTGGAGAATGTTCCATGTGCACTAGAGAAGAATGTGTAATCTGTTGCTTTGGAATGGAATATTCTAAATATATCTGTAATGTCTGTCTGGTCCTATGTGTCATTTAAAGCCTCATTTCCTTGTAGATCTGCTTAGATGATCTGTCCATTTGAGTGAGGTGGTGTTAAAGTCCCCGACTATTATTGTGTTGTTGTTCATGTGTTTCTTTGATTTTGTTATTAATTGGTTTATATAATTGGCTGCTCCCATATTAGGGGCATAGATATTTAAAATTGTTAAATCTTCTTGTTGGACAGATCCTTTGAGTATGATATAGTGTCTTTCCTCATCTCTTATTATAGTCTTTGACCTAAAATCTAATTTATCTGATATAAGAATTGCCACCCCAGGTTTCTTTTGATGTCCCTTAGCATGGTAAATTGTTTTCCACCTCATCACTTTAAATCTGGAGGTGTCTTTGGGTCTTAAATGAGTTTCTTATAGACAGCATATCGATGTGTCTTGTTTTTTTAATACATTCTGATAATGTGTGTCTTTTGATTGGTGCATTTAGCCCATTTACATTCAGGGTTACTTTTGAAAGATATGAATTTAGTGCCATTGTGTTGCCTGTAAGGTGACTGTTACTGTCTATCGTCCCTGTTCCTTTCTGGTCTTTTACTTTTAGGCTCTCTCTTTGCTTAGAGGACCCCTTTCAATATTTCCTGTAGGGCTGGTTTGGTGTTTTCAAATTCTTTTAATTTTTGTTTGTTGTGGAAGATTTTTATCTCTCCTATTTTGAATGAAATCCTAGGTGGATATAGTATTCTTGGCTGAAGATTTTTCTCATTTAGTGCTCTGAATATATCATGCCAATTCGTTCTGGCCTGCCAGGCCTCTGTGAATAAGTCTGCTGCCAATCTAATATTTCTGTCATTGTATATTACAGACCTCTTGTCCTGAGATGCTTTCAGGATTTTCTCTTTGTCACTAAGACTTGTAAGTTTTACTATTAGTATTAAATGATGGGGTGTGGATCTATTTTTATTGATTTTGATGGGGGTTCTCTGTGCCTCCTGGATTTTGATGCTTATTTCCTTCACCAAATTAGGGAAATTCTCTGCTGTAATTTGCCTCAATATACCTTCTGCCCCCCCTCTTTCTTCTTCTGGATTCCCAATTATTCTAATATTGTTTTGTCTTATGGTATCACTTATCTCTTGAGTTCTCCCCTTGTGGTCCAGTAGTTGTTTGTCTCTCTTTTGCTCAGCTTCTTTATTCTCCATCATTTGGTCTTCTATAGCAGTAATTCTCTCTTCTGCCTCATTTATCCTCAGAGTAAGAGCCTCCATTTTTGATTGCACCTCATTAATAGCTTTTTTGATTTCAACTATCAACTTTAGTTCTTTTATTTCTCCAGAAAGGGTTTCTCTAATATCTTCCATGCGTTTTTCAAGCCCATCTAGCACCTTGATAATCATGATTCTGAGCTCTAGTTCTGACATATTACTAATGTCTTTATTGATTGGGTCCCTAGCCATTGGCACTGTCTCTTGTTCTTTTTTTTTGTGGTGAGTTTTTCTGCCTTGTCATTTTATCCAGATAAGAATAGATTAAGAATAGATGAATGAGAGAACAAAATACTAAAAGGGTAGCAACGACCCCAGAGAATGGTTAGTGTATACTAACCAAATAAGAAGAGACCCAAAACTGGAGGGAGAAGAAAGGGGCAAGAAAAGAAAAGAAAAAAAAAAAAAAAAAAAAAAAAAAAAAAAAAAAAAAAAAAAGAACAGAGCCACACACTTGATTTTGGGTATATTTTGCTCTGTTAGAAGAAAGTATCTCCCAAATTTTAAAGAAAGAAAAACATATATATATATGGGTAAACCTGATGAAAGGATGGGATATGACTGTAAGGATGAAAATTTAAAAAGATTCTAAAAAATAAATTGATAAGAGAAGAAGTTGGTTGAAAAAAGGAAAGAAAAAAAGGAGGAAAGAATGTGATTAGGTTGGAGACTAGAACAAAGCCATGTGCTAGATTTATAGTATATTTTGATTAATTAGAAGAAATAGTATCCCAAAATTTTAAAGAAAAAAATATGTATCTGTATATGAAAAATAAGGTTAAATACAATGAAGGGATAAAATATGACTATAACAATGAAAATCTAAAAAGATTTTTTAAAAGGTAATGATAAGATAAAATAGTTAAAAAAGTTATAATTGGAAAGAGGAAAAATTAAAAAAATAGAAAAAGAAAAAAATTAAAAAAAAATTAACTTTGATAGACTAAAGGATCATGGGAAAAAAGCCATGAATTCTGTGTTGCTTTCCCCTAGCTCTGGAGTTCTGCAGTTCTCAGTGATTGGTGAACTTGGTCTTGGCTGGATGTTCTTGCTGATCTTCTGGGGGAGGGGCTTGTTGTCCTGCAAATGTCTTTGCCCCAGGCGGAATTGCACCAACGTTACCAGGGGCCAGGCTAAGTAATCTGCTCAGTTTCAGTCTCAGTAGCTTTTTTTCCCTGAATGCTTTCTGTACAGCTTTGGAGGACGGGAATGAAAATGGCAGCCTCCCAATCTCCAGCCCTGTAGGAGCGGAGCCTCAGGGCCTCACTCCTCATTGTGCTCTCAGAGAAAAGCACTCAGTCACTCCTGTCTCCCTAGTCTCTAGCTGCACTCGGTGCTCACCCAGCCTGTGACCGAGTGTTTCTATCTCTGGTGCACAGCCCCGTTTGGAGTCTCCAAACCCAGCTGATTCCTGCAGCGAGCTTCTGTGCAGCTTCTCCCAGAGGAGGAAGGCAAGTCTCCCTGGATCTACTGCTTGTTGGGTCCCTGCCCAAAGAGCAGTGGCATGACTGTGCCAGTGGATCATAGCTTAAGGTAACCCCGAGCTGAGAGAGCACTCCTCGGCTCTGTCTCTGTAGCCAGCTTCCCTGGTCCCATACCTGGGAGTGCTGCCACATTCAGATACCAGGGGGTCCTTTTGTGTCCCCAAGGGTCCTGAGACCATACTGTTACTGTGAGGGCTCTGTCCCCTGCTTAGCCTCTGGAGCGTCGTCCTTTGGTGGAGCCAACTTCTAAAAGTTCTGATTTTGTTCTCTGCTCCTCTCTCACTTGTGGGCAGCCAGCCCCTCCCTCTGTGGTCTTTATTCCTGAATGTTACTTTGAATTCACTTCTCCAAACATCTTACCTTCCAAAAAATTGTTGATTTTCTGTTCCTAGAATTGCTGCTCTGCTTCTCTTCTCTCTCCTGTTGAGTTTGTAGCTGTTCAGAATGGTTTGATAACTATCCAGCTGAATTCCTGGAACCTGATAATATTTAGGTCTCCTACTACTCTGCCATCTTGCTCCTCTTAAGAATCCCATTTTTAACATGTTAAGTCTGAGATGTTCATAAGACCTTCAAGTAAAGATTTCAAATGGGCTATTTTTGTCTGAGTCTGGGGCTCACATAGAGATGTAAGTTTGGGAATCACTAGCACACAAATAGTCTATAAATCTGTGAAAATTGATGAGATCACTTAGAGAATGAAGATAGAGAAGAGTGCCTAGGAATAACCACTTGGACAATTCAAAATTTAGAGATAGAGGAGGAAGAATTGGAATTTGATGGAGGAGAAATGATGAGTGAGAAAACCTGGAGTGGAGTCATGGAAACCAAGAGAAGAGAGAGATTATTTCTGAGAAATAATTCTGGAAGAGCAAATAAGATGAGAATAGAGAAAGTCCACTGAATTTTGCAGCTCTGGTTTTGGTATTACAATATAAGTGGTTGGTTAATTTTTTTGCTCTTATAGTTTTTTTTTTTTAGATTTTATTTATTTATTTGAAAGACAGAGATCAAAAGTAGGCAGAGAAGCAGGCAGAGAGAGAGAGAGGGAGAAGCAGGCAGAGAGAGAGGGGAAGCAGGCTCCTTGCTGAGCAGAGAGCCTGATGTGGGACTCAATCCCAGGACCCTAAGATCATGACCTGAGCTGAGCTAGGATCATGATCACTGAGCTTAACCCACTGAGCCACCCAGGCACCCCTACTCTTTTAGTTTTTAAACTATTTATTGATAAGGTAACCGAATGAGAGATAGTCTATTATGGTATCATTGCCTACTCAAACAGAAAATTTTAGACCCTTTATTGTACATGAGAAATTTTTATAAATGACTGGCTTTATATTGTTTAATGAGTAATTCTTGGGATTTAGTTACTAAGTAATTATAGGGTATTCCAAAGAAGCTCCTGAATTCAGCAATTTTTAAATGGTGGAAATTTCTAGCCCTCATGTCAAGAGGAGTAATTTTAAAATATTGGGAGATTTAGCATACACCTCACATTATACCAGGTGGCAATCCTGGATTTTACCTAAGTGTAAAGTCAGCCTTCTTTATGGACTCAATCTGGTAATAATGATAGAAACACATGAATGAAGGATGAATAAAATAGCATCTATGTTGTACTGATGCATTTTTGTTTTGTTGAATTAAAATGAAAAGAAAGGCCTAAATTACATTTTGAAACCCATTTGTTGATGAAAGAGAATTAGGTTAGAGGCATGGCTTGAAGATCTCTTAAGTAGAAACTGTCTGGCAGTTCTGCTTCATAAGAAGGGGGCAATGAAAGTGATAGGTGGGAACCCTCTCTGGATGACCTGGGGCCTGAAGTGGTTCTTATTAATGCCACATTAATAGGTCCTTGTAACAAACACCCAGCTCAAATGGAAGGGAGGCCAGTGCCCATAGACCTAATACTTTCTTCTACCTAATGGACTCTTGAATTCCTAAGCCCTTTGGTTCTGAATTCTTTGGTTGCTCTACTATAAAAGAGAATTGGTAGAAATGTATTCTCTTTTGTTTGTGTTTTTTTTTTTTCAGATTACAAATAAACTTTCTTTTCCCTTTTTCTTTACTGTCAAGTAAGCTGAAATATTAGCATTGAAAGCTCTTTCCTTCACTTTAGATGTTAGCTCCACTTGTGAATTTATAATTGCCTATACTTAAACACTGTGCGTAATACAAACGCACCTCAAGCTGCTGACAATTGATTACTTAACAAGCTGAATTCAGTTTTGGTTTTCCTTCTGAGCATTGACCAAGACTCTACTTCCTGGAACATATAAGCTCTGTTGGTAGCATCTCTCTTAATTCAAAATGAAGTCTTGAAGTGTTAAAATGTATACAGACACACATATATACTTACATATTTTGTTAATATTTATGTGTTTCTAGCTAGATTGGGGTATATTATTCTAACTGTACTCAATTTAGTCTTTCATTTAGTTTGCTTTGTGAATAAAGGAACACTTTATTTTTTAATTTTTATTTGAGTATAGGTGATGAACAATCTTACATTAGTTTCAGGTGTACAACTTGGTGATTTGACAGGCTTATACATTATGCAATGTTCACCACACCTATAGCTACCATCTGTCCTATTAAATCCCTATTACAATATCATTGATTGTATTCTTTATGCTCTGCCTTTTATTTCCATGACTTACTCTTTACATAAGAAGAGGCATGTATCTCCCACTTCCCTTCATCCATTTAGCCCAGCCCCTCACCCCTTTTTCCCTTTGGAAACCATCAATTCTCTATATTTATAGTTCTGATTATGCTTTTTGTTTATTCACTTTTTAAGATTCCATTTATGAGTGGAATCATATGATATTTGTCTTTCTCAGGCCAGTAGACTCATGAAAAGATGCTCAACATCACTAATGATCAGGGAAATGCAAATCAAAACCATAATGAGATATCACCTCACACGTTAGGATGGTTAAAATAAAAAATAAGGGAAACACTTAACATTATACTCTCCAGATCCATCCATGTTGCAAATGGCAATATTTCTTTCATTTCTTTAAATAGTTGAGTAATGTTCCATTGTGTGTATGTGTGTGTATGTGTGTGTGTATACATACACACACATGTGTATGTGTATATATATATGCATATATATACACACACACTTCTTTACCCATTCTTGGGGTTTTTCCATATCTTGGTTATTGTAAATAATGCTACAGTAACCATAGTGGTGCATATATCTTTTTGAACTCAGATAAAGACAAATACCATATAATTTCCTGCGTATGGAATTTAAGAAACAAAACAAATGAACAAAGAAGAAAGGAGGAAAAAAACCCCACACTCTTAAATATAGAGAACAAAACTGGTAGTTACCAGAGGGGAGATGGGGAAGAAAATGGGTGACATAGGTGAAGGGGATTAAGAGTACACTTACTGTGGTGAGCACTGACTAATGTGTAAAATTGTTGAATCACTGTATTGTACATCTGAACCTAGCACTGTGTGTTAATTATACTGGAATTAAAAAATAATTAATAGTAGCAATGTCCACAATAGCCAAACTGTAGAAAGGGCCAAGATGCCCTTCAATAGACATATGGATAAAGAAGATGTGGTCCATGTATACAATGGGATATTACTCATCCATCAGAAAGGTTGAATACCCAACTTTTGCATCACCATGGATGGGACTGGAGGAGATTATGCTGAGTGAAATAAGTCAAGCGGAGAAAGTCCATTATCATATGGTTTCACTTACTAATGGAACATAAGGAATAACATGGAGGACATTAGGAGAAGGAAGGGAAAGTGAATCGGGGGGAATCAGAGGGGGAGACGAATCATGAGAGACTGTGGACTCTGAGAAACAAACTGAGGGTTTTAGTGGGGAGGGGAATGGGCGAGCCTGTATTAAGGGTATTAAGGAGGGTATTAAAGAGGGCATGTATTGCAAGGAGCATTGGGTGTTATATGTAAACAATGAATCTTGGAACACTAAATTGAAAACTAATGATGTATTGTATGGTGACTAACATAACACAATAAAAATTAAAAAATAATTTAAAAAAAGATAAGAAGCAATAAGTGTTGGTGAAGATGCAGAGAAAAATGAACCTTCATGCGATATTTGTGGGAATATAAGTTGGTACAGCCATTGTGGAATGCTTTCATAAGGGGTAGAAAGAAGAGTGATATAGGATTTGGTATCTGATCTCATAGATAGGGCTTTCTATGCTTCAAAAAAAGAATTAACAAATTATGTTTTTATTAATCTGGAAACCTTGACTTTATGAGGTGAGGAATTTATACAAATAGAGAATGTGTTGGTAATTCAATTTCCTGATTTTTGAAGTATTTTATTGCAGAACTGAGTGTGAAGGCAGAGCTGGCTGCACTTTAGATGCATAGCTGTCTTAGGCAATAGAGTGTGGACATGCTTAGAGTACCAGCAAAGAACAATCTGCTTCTAATATAGTAAAGAGAATTCTGAACCTGAGCTTTGCAAGGAGAACATTTAAACGTAGGCTATTTAGGGGCACATGGGTGGCTCAGTCATTAAGCATCTGTCTTTGGCTCAGGTCATAATCCCAGGCTGTGTCATGGGGCTCCCTACTCAATGGGAAGCCTGCTTCTCCCTCTCCCACTCCACCTGCTTGTGTTTCCTCTCTCACTGTATCTCTCTCAAAGATTTTATTTATTTATCAAAATAAATAAATAAAATCTTTTAAAAAGGTTATTTTAGGGGCACCTGGGTGGCTCAGTGGGTTAAGCCTCTGTCTTCAGCTCAGGTCATGGTCTCAGGGTCCTGGGATAGAGCCCCGCATTGGGCTCTCTGCTCAGCAGGCAGCCTGCTTCCCTGTCTTTCTCTGCCTGCCTCTCTCCCTACTTGTGATTTCTCTCTTTGTCAAATAAATAACTAAATTAAAAAAAATTTTTTTAAAAAGGCTATTTTAATTTTCATGTGTATGTAATTAGTTTTTGTGTCATTTGAAAAATTATATATGATGTATTTAATCTCATCAGTGTTTATGCTTCTAAAGAACCTAATCTGGTCCTTGATTGACTGATGGTCGTCCTCCATAGTGACATTTGGAGGGATGGCAGGGTATTTTACCTAAAAATATCTAATAAAGACTTTCAGTTTCAGACATTGCCTTCCAAAGTTCTCTGTAACATGTAAGTGTAAAGAAGTGGAGAATTTATTTGCCAGTATTTTGGTGTGTGTGTGTGTGTGTGTGTGTGTCTCGTAAGGGGGCAGGATGGGGTGGGGAGCTTCTGATTCTCATGAGAATAATAAACATGGCAAGGGATGAATTACATTTCCCAAGTGGCTGTGACAGGATCACATTCTTAATACCCTAGGTTTAGTATTTAATACATATGGAGCATCTCGTTGGTACTTGGAGTGTAAGTATGCTGGATTAGGTAGATGCCATTTAGAGAGTTAAGATGACTTAAATATATATACCTTTATGTATGTAATCACCAAAGCAATGTTCAGTTATTGTAGAAACCTTGTAAACTTGTAAAGGTATGAAGAAGAAAATAAAAATTACTCATTATTCCACCACCCAGAGGTAGTTGCTGTTAATCAATGTGTGTGTGTGTGTGTGTGTGTGTGTGTGTGTGTAATTAGAATAATATTTGTGGCTATATGTGTATCTAGAAGGTGTTGTGATGGGCTGCTTGGATTCCCCTCTCTATGACATGTATTTTTATAATAAAAGACTAAAAACATTTTTTGTGTTTTTACATTTGTACTATAGTTACATTTTAAGCCAAGCTTTAACATTTTTTGTATTACCATAGTGCCTGATATGGTGCTAAGCATGATTAGGACTTCAATAAGTTGTGATGTATTTATGAATGATTTTTTCCATTATAATCCTATTTTAGTATGTATATATGTATGTATTTAAAACTATCTTATTTATTTATTTGAGATAGGGAGTGAAAGAGGGAGAACCCAAGTTGGGGGGAGGGCAGCAGAGGGAGAGGGAGAAGCAGGCTCCCCACTGAGCAAGGAGCCCGATGCGGGGCTTGATTCTCTAGGATCCTGGGATCATGACCTGAGCTGAAGGCAGATACTGAACTGACTGAGCCACCCACGTGCCCTGATTTTAGTTTTTAATGTCCCCTAAAATATTCGTCATTATATAAGCTTGCTTTATAGCAAATTTTATTGAGTGGCTCATTTGCTATCCAGTTATCTATCTCTGGCTATCTCTGGGCTGTTTCTGGTTAGAACACTTAGAACTGAGAGTTTGGTGTGGCTAAATAGACTTTTGTCATTCTGTGATTTGATTTTTTGGTAACTGGTCTAGTTCCAGGTATATAACTGAAGAAGCATTCTTTTGTACACTGAAATTTGTTTTGCTTCTTCATGATTTTGAACATTTGCAAATATAAATGACTCACTTGTTGCATTTCTTATTAAGCTCCTTCTTATCTTACCCATGCAATTATAGATGGAAAGATGTCAATAGTTCCATAGTTGCAGTTCACTTGAACTTTGGGTTAGAAAGGAAAACAGAGCCATTTTTGATCACTATAACTAAAAATTAAAATGAATAAAATTCTGAGGAAAAAGAACAAAAGAACAATAATATGAGCATTTATGGTCTTCATGAAATTGAAAAGGAAAGACTCTCAGAAAACAATCCAATTAAACTGAGAGACATGAGATAAGCCCTTTAGAAGCTGACAGTTACTGCAATTGTCAGACAATTCAATTTTAGTTAGGAATAAATGGTGAACTTGTTGGTTTTGTCACATAAAATATGAATATTCTACTATCCTCTTTCAGGATGGATTTCAAACCATAGTAAAACTTCTCAAGACATAAAAATAAAATTGGATTTTAAAAGTCATGCTCTCCTGAGTGTGCATCTGTGTTCCAACAATTTAGCTAATCTATATTAGAATGTAATAACTTGAGTCAAGAAGCCTGATGAATGCCTTATAAGTGCAATCACACAGTGATAAAGAGACGTGACATCTGACTATTTTGTGTAGTAGAATTCTACTTTTTCCTTTTATAGTCTGGATAAAAGTAAACTAATGAGAATTTTTTTTTGAGAATATATTTTTTTTACAAAGATTTTTTTAATTTATTCATTTGTCAGAGAGAGAGAGAGAGAGAGAGAGCACAGGCAGACAGAGACAGAGGCAGAGGGAGAAGCAGGCTCCCTGCTGAGCAAGGAGCCCGATGCGGGACTCGATCCCAGGACGCTGGGATCATGACCTGAGCCGAAGGCAGCCGCTTAACCCACTGAGCCACCCAGGCGTCCCGAGAATGTATTTTTAACAGACATCTTCCTTTCAATGATTTCTTTCCCACTTACTGATTATATTTTTATTTAATTCCTATGTATTTTCTTCCTTAATTGACTAGTTTTCACTGTTCTGAATAAAAAGGGTTTTTCATGCAATTTCCCAGAACCCCATGATATATTTTAATGACTGAAATACAACAGAAGTGGAGCATAAACAACAAGATCAGGAGTCCCTTGTGCCCTCATCTTTTCTTCCTCTCAGGTTTCACGTTTCTCCCACTGTCCTATGTGGGGAGAAAACTGTAGGTCCTTAGGCCTAGAACAAATTAACTTCAGGACAATGTGGGTGCTTCATGGAGATGCAAGGCAGCATAATAATCATGTAACTTAAAAACCTATATGGCAAAATAACATTCAGATTGTTTTAAACTTGGAAACTTAAGTGTTTTTGTTTTCCTTTTATTCAGTGTACTAGATGGATATGAAATAAATAAACCCTCCTGGGAGGGTTTGATGATTAAACTATCTCTGCTTGTGAGGACTGGAAAACTCATTGTTTGGTGGCCAAATTGTATGTTCATCATTTATTCAGCAACTCTTTGAGTATCTACCATGTGTCAGACATTATTCTAGGTACTAGTTTACATTTTATGCAAATGAATAGAGAGATGCATGAGGAGAAATGTATAGGGAGAGCTATACAATTAGAAATACAAATATCTGATTTCAAAAATGTGCTGTGAAAAAAAAAGGGAGTGAAAGTTGAAGGACTCCTAGGAAGGAGACTATTTTAGGTAATGATTTAGGCTTTGGGTTTAATCAGTTATTGTCTTTGTCTCTTCAGACTGCTATAGACTGAGTGCCTTATAGACAACAAATATTTCTCACAGTTCTGGATGCTGGGAAGTCTGAGATCATGGTGTTGGCAGATTGGGTGTCTGGTGAGAGCCTACTTCCTAGGTGGCTGTCTTTTTTTTTTTTTTTTAAAGATTTTATTTATTTATTTGACAGAGATCACAAGTAGGCAGAGAGGCAGGCAGAGAGAGAGGAGGAAGCAGGCTCCCTGCGGAGCAGAGAGCCTGATACGGGGCTCGATCCCAGGACTCCGGGATCATGGCCTGAGCTGAAGGCAGAGGCTTTAACCCACTGGGCCACCCAGGCGCCCCACCTAGGTGGCTGTCTTTTTGCTGTAACATCACATGGTAGAAGTGGCTAGGGGGCTCTGTGGAGTCTCTTTTTAAGAGCACAGTCCTATTCATGAGGGTTCCACCCTCAGGACTTAATCATGTCCCAAAGTCCTCACTTCTTGATACCATCACATTGAGCATTAGTTTTTAACATATGAGTTATGGGGGGCTATAAACAGTTAGACCATAGCAGCCACCAAAGTGTTTTATTAAAAAGGAGGGATGATAGGGTTTGAGGGAAGAGGCAGGGTGTTCTGGAGAAGCCGGAGGGAGCATGGGGACACCTGAAACTAAAAAGAAAGAGATCTTTGGGCACTGCTTCTAGAATGTACTGTTTTTGGCTATATTTCGAAGATGTAGTCGGGGGCGCCTGGTGGCTCAGTTGGCTAAGTATCCAACTCTTGATTTGATCTCAGAGTTGTGAGATGGAGCCCCTTGTCAGGCTCTGCGCTGGGTGTAGTGCTTACTTAAGATTCTCTCTGTCCCTCTTCTTCTGTCCCCCCGCCACTCATGTGCATGCCCCCTTTCTCTCTCTAAAAAACAAAACAAAAAACAAAAAACCCAAAAAACAAAAACAAAAAACCAGAATACAGAGGGGATGTTGTGTGAGCAGGGAGGCAACATCAAGCGCTGGTTTTCTAGCCTCAGTAGACTTTCATGTCCCGTTTGTGGCAAACAAAGCTGTAGGGGGCTGCTGGATTTGGAGTAGACCATGAAGGCCTGCTCACATGCATGACCTGTTTGAGGAGATGACCAATGGCCAGAACAGTCTTCCACTGTACCACTGTTAATTAAGACTATAAAGCCTTGGCTTAACCTTAGGAGTGTGTGTCGGAGCCCCAAGAATACCTCAAGTTTCTACTGGCCAAAAATTACATTGGTCTATGGTAAATAGAAGTGATTTTTTTCACATGTGAATTTGTTGACTGAGATTTATATTGGCTATATTTAAATGACTTTCCCAAGCTCCATTTCACTCCTTTCTATCCACTCTAGTCTCATCCTACTCAAATGGTAAGCACATTTATTTGCCTATTTTAACTTGAACATTATTTGAACAATCTTGCTCTCAGAAGTTTACCAAAGATTTGATCTTTTATGGCAGTATTTCAGCAGCTCAAGAAAAATTCACTGGGGTGAAAGTTAATTTTATTGCTTAATTTTATTTTACGTGTTAAAGTGCTACCTGTCTTTAAGGAAACCTAAATTTAAGTCTTAATTTTTAAACAGTTATTGTTTCTTTTGAAAAGACTATGGAGAAATAGATTGCTTTTGATGTCATTTTTTTATTCTAGGAGGTCAAGGTATATATATTTTTTGGCAGCTTTGAAGTTTGAGGAAAAAAAGGTCTAAATGACAATTCTTATCTCTCTCAGAAAAATGGTTGTGAAGTTTCTATGCCAACATTTATGATTTTACCAAAATGTTTATGGGTAATGACCCATTGGATTATAGCATTAAAAATCTGACTAGAAATATTGTGTAAAAAACCAAGGTTGATATTTTACTGAACTGTTATGAAAACTTTTCTTCTTCTTTCCTTGCAATGGGATGCTGAAGTTTTTTAGTTTGCCTGAAATAGGAATTGAAGCTTTGTCCCATTCTCATTCTAATTCTTGATATGTTGACTCAGGAATGGATAGAGTCAGATAGGGATACTAAGAAACATTTCTCTAACATCTCTAACAATAGAAGTTCTACTTGTCTTAGGTGCCAGCTAAAGTGTAACCTCCTATGTGAAACCTTTTCCAGATCCCTCTATGCTACACTGATTACTTTACCTTTGGTGTTTCTCAGTTCTCATTTCACACTCTATGGTAGGAGGATTGCCAAATAACTGCACTTCCTTGACCTTTCCCAACCTTACAGAGAGACTGTAACTCAAAAGGATACAACCTGGACAGGGACCCTTACCAGGGAGACAGGGTGCAGCTGTGTGGCACTCTCTGCTTAGTCTCAACCCAGTTGAAAAGAACTATGGTGTTCTGAGCGAAAATGAGTTGTCTGTTGTTTCTTCAGGGTAGGCCAGAGCCCTACTATTGGAGAAAGGGTTTTTTATTGTACATAGAGAATTATTTATCTCCAAGGAAAGCTAATGTTTGTTGCTGAGAAAAGTGCTTATTTAATTGGTCCCTTAGTAATGGAATCAGCAGGCTTGCTACTATTGCAGGAGGGAAACTGGAACTGGTATTGGGGGAAGGGGAGACACTGTTTACTTTAGCTAAAGAACTGTAATAGAATGAGGGTAATATGACTATTCACCACCTGATGGGAGGAAGAAATTGAGAATAGGCTCTTTATGTGTAAAATAGGTAGTGGGTGGACAGGCATATCAGCCAGAGGAGCAGAGGCACTATGAATGGAATTATTATAGGAATTAGGCTGTATACAGTTGAGGAGGTGTGCAAGTGAAGATCTGGAAGGAAATTTGCAGGATAAGAAAAGAACCACTGGTTCATCTCAGAAGCTAAGCATGTATATCTAGCCACCAAAGAGGGGCTGTAAAGGGGAAGGTCTGTGGCAAGCTTTTGCCTCTTTGTGGCTTTTGCCTCTGGTGGATCAGCCAATTATCTGGGGGCTGGGGTCAACAAGGTCAGCATTTGCGAAGAAGAGTTTGACCCAGAACAGGGGAGAGTGAGGATGAAATGTAACTGGCTGATTACTTTTGCATGTCTCCATTTCCGTATTTGTCAACAATGACCCTCAAAGAGTAGTGGTCACTGTTTTACTTCTGCCTTCCAAATCTCACGTAAGTTCTTATTTTCTCCAAACTACCTTAGAACCATACAGGGAAGGGGATCCTGGGAAATGTAGTTCTTTAGTTTAACATTGTAATACCCCCATAAGAAGGCAGTGGACTTTAGGGCAGTGGGCCTGATCAGAAGCAGAGGGAGCTAGGAGATGGTTATCTTCCTTGTAAAGGGTGAAAGCCAACAAGAGAGATGCCTCACTTAAGTGGTGCAGTAAAATGGCAGTTTTGTCTATTCTGCACTGTATTTCTCTTCTGAACTTCCCTTCAGTGAAGAACTTCATAATTACATTACTATCTAATGTTTTGGAGGCCAAATAGACAAAGTGGCAAGGAAACAGTAACTGTGTATTAATTAATTATGATTTTCATAGTGGCAGAAAACCCAATTAAGAGTAGCTTAAATAAACAGGGATTTATTTTTTGCATAGGGTAAACAGTCTGGGTGAATCACATTCTGGGCTGGAGCAGATGCTCAGTAAGGTCATATAGGACTCAGGTTCTTTAACTTTTTCTATCTACCATTCTTAGCATGTTGGTTTTTTGTGCTTGTGCATGTTTCTGCATGGTCTTGAGATGTCGGCCTTAGTTCCAGACATTAAATTTGCTTTTAAGACATAAAAAAGAAGAATAGGACCCAAACCCTCCCTGTCATGTAGAAATCTTCCTAGAAGCCCACTCTCAGACTTCCCCTTCCATTCTATTGGCCAGAACTGTGTCACACAGCTACCTCAAGTTTCAAAGGAGGGTGGGAAAGAACTATTACAAGTGGAAAGGCATTACTTTGACAGTTTCAATTTGATCATGATTCAACTTTTGGACCAGCAGGAGGAAGCATGACTTCTTTGATATTTACTGAACACAAAATGATGTTGTGCTTGTGCAGAGGGGAGAAATGGTAATGTAGGCGGGAAGGATGTTTGTAATAGCCAAAGAATAGCATCTCCCACAGCGAGTTTTGCTGTTCCCTGTTTCCTGCTGGGTCTCAGGAGGAAAGGGAGCATCTACTTTAAGAACAGACTATGTTGGAGTGTCTCTATTGGCTTAGTGGCAGCAGAGTACAGATAACTACAACTCTGAAGGTCCTGGAGAAAAATTCACCTGTTGTGAATATATTCTAAATATCTTTTTTAAAAAAATTGTGTATTCTGAATAACTTGAAAATTAACAAATGGAATCCTTTAAGTTAGAAGTGTGGTTGGTGTCTGGGTTATACCTCTATTACAAGATTTTTAAAGATATTGTAATTGTTTTACATCTGACCCTTCTGTGAGGAAGGGTACCCTTTGAGGATAGCAATCTTGTCTTATTTATCTGTGTCATAGCATCCAGCATGGTATCTGCCCCGAAGTGAATCCTCACTGTTTCTTGCAGGAAAAAACTCTCCCAGAGAGCCCTTATATGGCTCTTAGTGGCCTGTGGTTACACATTTGAATAACTTGAAGAAAATTTTAAATTCCAATACATAGGTCGTATCTGAGGCCTATGGAATCAGAATCTCTGGGTGTAGGACGCAGGCATCAGTGTTTTTTTTTTTTTTTTAAAGATTTTATTTATTTATTTGTCAGAGAGAGAGAGAGAGAGAATGAGCGAGCACAGGCAGACAGAGTGGCAGGCAGAGGCAGAGGGAGAAGCAGGCTCCCTGCCGAGCAAGGAGCCCGATGCAGGACTCGATCCCAGGACGCCGGGATCATGACCTGAGCCGAAGGCAGCCGCCCAACCAACTGAGCCACCCAGGCGTCCCAGGCATCAGTGTTTTTAAAAGCTGTATTTTTAAAGCTTTTCAGGTGATTCCAGTATGCAGCTAAGGTTGAAAGTCACTGTAATAGAACATCTCCGGCTCTTTTTCTTTTTAAAATACTCCCTGGGGAAGTACAAATATCCAGTGGTGTAGGGTCTTTTTTTTTTTTTTTTTTTAAGATTTTATTTATTTATTTATTTGTCAGAGAGAGTGCGCACAGGCAGACAGAGGTGGCAGGCAGAGGCAGAGGAAGAAGCAGACTCTCTGCTGAGCAAGGAGCCCGATTTGGGACTCGATCCCAGGACACTGGGATGATGACCCGAGCTAAAGGCAGCCGCTTAACGAACTGAGCCACCCAGGCATCCCAGTGGTGTTAGGGTCTTAAACAAGGTCTGTGCTTGGGATTCTTGAGGGGCTATTTCTTACTGGAATTGAAGCGGTAGTTAAAGTGTGCAACCCTAACAATGATAGTGTGTTTCATTGAAAGTATCTTTTAATTGTGTCTATTAACAATCTTCATAAGGAAGAGACCTGAGTTAGGAATGAGATGAAATGATACCATCAGAACTATAGCAGTAATAATGACATTACATAAGTTAGTGATCCTTCCCCCCACCCCCCATGTATCTCTAAGAATGACATAACTAAAACCAAGGCTCAGATCAAGACTTTGGTCCCTCTTTTCTACTCTCTCATTTCTTCATCCCTTCTCCCAACCCCTGGTTGCTCTAGGCAGCTCTAAATTTTCATGTTGTCATTATACAGAGTTGGTAATACTAAAGGCAAGAAGAGGTCTTTCTGGATATAATAGATGAGAACAGATACTGTTCCTTTGGAGTAATATCGACATTTTATTTACTGAGTCTTTCCCCAACTCTAATTGGATTTGAATTATGTCATCTGGTCTTGCATGTACCTGGTGAACAATAAATATTAACTGAAAGGCAGCATGGCAAAGTGGATAGAATAGATAGGCCTGGCTTTGGGATTTGGTTCAACTGCTTATTGGCTCTATTATTTAAGACTAATTACTTAATCTTTCTAATCCTTGGGGTCCTGATTTATCAATCTTTCTAATCCTTGGGGTCCTGATTTATCATATGTGAACCAAAATGTCTGTCTTTCAGAGATGGTGTGATTCTTACCAGCTTTAAAACATATTTCTGTATCTCCCACTAAACCATACCAAACCAAACCAAATAATGCCTGCCACCCTCCCCCGTCTTAGCTCAGGATGCTATAACAAAATACCATCGTCTGGGTGGCCTAAACAACACTTATTTCTCAGTTTTGGAAGTTGGGAAGTCTAAGATCGTAGTGCACGTAGTGCAGGCAGACTTGCTTGTTGGCAAGGACCCTCCTCCTGGCTTGCAAATGGCTTCCTTCCCACTGTATGCTCATATGATGTAGAGAGGAAGCTCTGATGTATCTTCTTATAAGGATACTAATCCTGTCATGGAGGCTACACCCTCATGACCTTCTCTATACTTAATTGCCTCCTATTTGCACCAGTTTGGATGATGCATCAGTTAGAACAAAGTGCCATAGACTGGGTGGCTTATAAACAACAGAAGTTTCTCCGTTCTTCTAGTTCCAGTGGCTGGAAGTCTGAGATCAGGGTGTGTTAGTTTGCTAGAGCTGCCATGACAAAATACCATGTCTGGCTTGCATAAGCCATAGAAGTCACAGTTCTCGAGGCTAGAAGTGTAAGATCAAGGTGTCAGCAGGTTTGGCTTCTCTGTAGGTCTCTCTCTCGGTTTGCAGGTGGCCGCTTGCTCAGTGATTCCTCACGTGGTCTTTTCTCTCTGTGTGCATCCCTAGTGTCGGTGTGGCTGCATTCCCACCTCTTATAAAGACACCAGTCAGATTGGATTGAGGTCCATCTTAATGGTCTCAGTTTAGTTTACTTACCTCTTTAAGGCCCTGTCTCCAAATAACAGTTACTTTCTGAGATACTGGGAGTAGGGTTTCAACATAAGAGGTTTGGGGGATCACAATTCAGCCCATAACACAGCCCACAAGTGTATGATTATTACTCTATTTCCAGTGGTTTATAGTCTCAGTAAGGACGGGGATTGTGTCTGTTGTGACTCATTCGTGTTGTTACCTGATCTGGCAGTACCCTAGACAGTCTATTTATTCAATAAATGAACAATTATGAATTAGAAGAACCTAGCAGAGTATGCGACACAATAAATGTTCTACAACTGGTGGATGCTATTAGCAACGATGATGATGAGCTGATGGTTCAGCTGGTTCAGGAGATCGCTCAGTTTGGTTCTCCTGATCCCATTGCTCTATTAGCATTTCCAATGAGCATTTCTGAGGTCCTGCTGCTGAATTAAATCTACAGGCTTTCTTGCGAAGGTTTAACCAAGTGCCACAAGGGAAAATGGTACTGTAATAATAGACCAATATCAGGATTGTATCAGTAAATATAGACCAATAATGATGGATTTCCTGTGATTACTCTTCTAATTTATTTGTAAGATATTCTCTTTAAAGCTTATTTTGTGATTGATGTGCAAACCCTTTCCTGAAGTACTACTTTTCCCAGTCCTCTTTGTTATAGAAACATAGAAATGAAACAGAAAAATTGTTGATTGGCTATGTTTTATTTAACACAATGGTATTGGTGCTTTGATCTTCACTATAAAATTGTATAAAATGCATTCACAAATTAATATATAATGAAGGCCCATTAATATATTTTTGACTATTATGTTGAATTAATTTGCTCTACTTTTATATATGATTTGAAAGTAAAAGTGAACATATATTAATATTTCTCAAATATACTTTTATATTTTTCTTTTTCAAAATTTTAAGGTAAACAAATTGATTAAAATGAAACTATAAAAGTTGATGTGATGGATAGTGTGGATTTCAGTTTTTCAGAACACTTTTTATGCAACCAGAAGAACGTAAAGAGGCTATGCCCAAACCTATCTAGGATTTAACTCATTTTCCCTAAAATAATAGGAAAACTCATTGGGCCAAGACAACAAACTTTTATAGTTGCTGTTTGCCCAACCATGTCATTTATCTTTCTGATCACTAGATGTCAGTGTTGTTTCATTGCAAACGCAGATGTTGGGATGACCCAGGGGCCTAAGAGGATTTTATCTGACTGCTAATCAACACTTTGCACCCTTGCTGGCTTCCATGGGTCCTGAAAGTTCTTTTTAGCATCACAGAGATGAAAAAGACCTTATGTCCTCACAGGCTGCACAGAATGTACATTCTTTTATTAGGCAGATGAATGATGAAGGACAAGTTTCAAAGACCCAAAGGCAATTTTTGCTTAATAATAACAACTACCAACAGATATTAAATGCTTATTATGTGTTAAACATGGTGTTAAGTATTTTGTATAGATTCTCTTATTTAATGCTTGCTTAGGAAAACTACAGGAAAAATTTTACTTTCATTAAACTCGAAGTTCACATGTGAAGAAACTGAGGTACAGAGAAGTTAAATGATTTGCTCAGGACCACAGAAGCAGTATATGAGAAGGAGAGCAAGTGAGAAAAAGAAGCACAATTGGGGAAGGGGGTAGGAGCAGAAGGAGAAAGAGAAGCAGACTCCCTGCTGAACAAGGAGTCTGCCGTGGGACTCAACCCCAGGCTCCTGGGATCATGACCTGAGCCAAAGGCAGATACTTAACCGAGTGAGCCATCAGGTATCCCTGAATTTTGTTTTTTACCTATATATAGGCATGAGAAAAAGATTGAAGTATACAAAAATATGTTAGTAGTTACTTTTTTAGGTGATAATGGATGACTCATTTTCTTTGTCCTTTTTTTTTTTTTTACACATAATAACGTGTTTACTTATGAATTAGAAAAAAATCTGACAAGCTATTTTTATTTTTTAAAACTTACACAAACTTTTTAAAAACTAGCTTCAAAGTTTAGGTTATGTAGAAAAGCTGATTATTGCCATTTGTTTTCTAATACTATCAGTGTTGTTAATTCATGGTGTGTGTGTGTGTATGTGGCGGGCTGGCAAGAAGATAAGAGGTAATTCAAAAGAATTACTCAATTTTATCTCTCCTCAAAGGAAAAGTTGGATGAGTAAATAAAAAAATATTAGATACGCTTTTATACAACTTGAGGATGATCAGTGAGGCTTTGGTCAAGTGTTTCTCAGACAAGTTCCAATTTAGTGTTTCTAAAAAGAATCATTGAGCTTTGTGTAGGCCACATATTTAAAGTCACTGTCATTTGTAGCTGATGTGAGCTTGTCCCATTTCATTCATATTTAGTCTGTTTTCTTAACATGAAAGCAAAATGATGTATGGGGTACTCTAAAATCTGTTGCTGCTTTTAATGTTGCTTCTTCACCATCTTGACTGATCCTTTTAGATTTGTTGTTTCTTCTTTTAATATGAGAATGCATAGTACAAGAATTCTGGTTTATTTTATGAATGTTAAACATTATTGAAATCACATAATTCTAATTAGACAGTGAATGCTCAATTAAACAATTCTGACTTTTCTTTTGGGGATTTCGCTGAGCAATTTCTTTGCAAGCATATTTATCTGCTTTTAAAATAGCTTTCAGGGATGCCTGGGTGGCTCAGTTGGTTAAGCAGCTGCCTTCGGCTCAGGTCATGATCCCAGGGTCCTGGGATCGAGTCCCACATCGCGCTCCTTGCTTGGCAGGGAGCCTGCTTCTCCCTCTGCCTGCCAATCTGTCTGCCTGTGCTCGCTCGCTCTCTCTCCCTCTCTCTGACCAAAAAAAAAAAAAAAAAAAAAAAGGACTATTTGCTTAAAAAAATAAAATAAAATAGCTTTCAAGTTTTGTGAAGTGAAGGCTTTTACTATCAAATCATTATTTTAAATTGGAATGGTATCAATCAATACGTGTTTTTAACATACTGAATGTTATGAAATATCCATACTGAATGTCGGCTTTGGAGGGACATCCCTTCACTGATCACAGCTTGAAACTGAGCAGAGGATGGACAGAACTATGACTTAATAAATGGTAAATCTTCTTGTAGCAGACCTTTGATCTTCTGGTCTCAACTTGCAAAGCCTGTTGGTGACAGTCGTGGCTAAGTTGATTAGTTACTGTCCTGATATTTGGAACTCTAGCTCTAAACTTATATTGAGTTGAAAACTTTAAATACCTTGTTCCCAGAAAGGTTTTTTTTTTCTATTTATAAATACCCGCCCCCCGCCTTGAGTGCTTGTTCTGTGCTTCCTTATTGAACAAAGTTCCTGGAGAGACTTTTTTCTGAATATGTATGAGACTTTGGTCATAGGCATGTTTTGGTGATGCAAAGGTGGGCTGGAAATTACAACAGATGATGCAAATATTGGCTGAAAATCACAATTCAAAGAGTTTTACTGCAGAGAAAAATCTGAGGTTCATGATGCTACGAACCTGGTTAAATCAAATCACACTGAGTCCTGGCTGTAGCATGTTATAGCACTGCTCAAACTGGCCTTGGCTTCCATTTTCTTCCATTCAAATACTGTCCCATACTGGCACTATCACAGTGAAATGCATTCATGATGGCTATTTGATGGAAAATGGCATCTTTGGTTGCATCTTTTAGTACTGGGTTATGGTTCAGTAACTGAAGTAGTTTTTTCTTTTTCCTACTTAGTTGTGTTCATGCTTAGAAACACAGCCTGTGAATGAAAACGCTAATAGGGAAATAACATAGACTATAAAGATTTCCCTATGTCATTTGGAAAAGAAGTGTATATTACTAAGAAAGAGTTGCTTTTTGCAATAGTCCATTCAAGTTTAAGTTCTTTTGCTAGGTACTATAGTGTTTAGGGAAAAAAACCCACAAAGATGCTTATCTAACAAATACAATTTTTAGTTTTATTTTGTGTTGTGTAAAGTAGAAGAATGGAGCCCAATGGGTTCTGAGTCCAAGAATGTAAAATTAAAAAAAAAAAGTAGCAAAAATGACTGATTATATTTTAATCACAAATGTAGGTGATACATAGATTACAATCTAAATTTTTTTTTTTTAAAGATTTTATTTATTTATTTGACAGACAGAGATCACAAGTAGGCAGAGAGGCAGGCAGAGAGATAGGAGGAAGCAGGCTCCCTGCTGAGCAGAGAGCCTGATGCGGGGCTCGATCCCAGGACCCTGGGATCATGACCTGAGCCGAAGGCAGAGGCTTAACCCACTGAGCCACCCAGGCGCCCCACAATCTAAATTTTTTTAAAAGATTTTATTTATTTATTTGACAGAGAGAGAGATCACAAGTAGGCAGAGAGGCAGGCAGAGAGAGAGGGAGAAGCAGGCTCCCTGCCGAGCAGAGAGCCCGATGTGGGGCTCGATCCCAGGACCTTGGGATCATGACCTGAGCCGAAAGCAGAGGCTTTAACCCACTGAGCCACCCAGGTGCCCCTACAATCTAAATTTTAAAACTAATTTAGGCTACATAACTCAGGGGTTTGAGCACTGGTCTTGTAAATTTTAAAACTAATTTATTTCAACAAACCTAAATTTTACTTTGACAAGCTATTTTACGTAGCCTATGAGCCAGGCACTATTCTAACTATTTTGGTACTTCATGAGTGTTCACTTACTTAAACCTCATGATAATGCTATGAATATTGGTACTAAAATTATCATCAGCAACCTATTTTCCAGATGGGTACTTGCTCATGTTGAAATAACAAGCAGTTAGCAGAGCAAGGGTTCAAGCCCAGAGTCTGACTCAAGAGTGCAGTCTATCCCCTGGCTCTTCAGGGCTGGTGACTGTTGTCAGATCCCTTGATTGGAGGGAATGGAGCCTGGATTTGTGCCCCTCACTGGACTTGACGGAGGATTGCAACACAGGGTGGCTGCATTTCCAAGCCCAATGGCCACTGTGATCACAAACCCTCCCCAAAAGTTTCTTTTGGGTTAATTCAACAAAATAACTATTTTGTACTTGAGGAGAGAGAAGGGGGGATTTTCTTGAAAATATATGGTAAGGTAGAAGTAAAGAAGTGAACTAGAGAGGTGGTAATCTTTCATATGTGCTATGTTGTACCATATGTGCTATAAATATGTATTATAGCACATATGGTACAACATAGCACATATGAAAGATTACCACCTCTCTAGTTCACTTCTTTACTTCTATATATATTTCATATGTCCTGACCTCAATTTCCTTTGAAGAGGATTTAGCAGAGGGCAGAAAGTATCTGAACAGGAGAGAAGAGATGATAGGTAGGAGAAGGAAGATTGATCTGAATGGGTTCGATAGATTGGTAGGAGGTGACTGACTGACAGAACCATCTCTATCATCTGTAAATGCAATGTCAATTCCCTTTCAAAGAATCTAACCCATTTTTGCACTCTTTCTCACTCAAATCCCATACACTGGCACACCTTATTTAGCCATCTTTTTCTGAGAGTGACTCTTAAGAGATTTCACAGAAACTATTATATTTGGGTACCTCCTAGGTTGGCAATTTGCCAAAAGTTTACCAACTAGTAACCAGATTCCTTTAAGGCAAGGACTAATGGAAGTTAAGAGAATTTCTTTAAGTCCTTAGGCTGCTGTTTTGGTCTCTTAGCTGAGAAGAGCAAAATTGTGTAGGCAAACTATAGTCTTAGAATTCAAGTTACTGACAACCAATACTATTTTCTCATTCTAATGTCTTTTCATAAAAATAGAAGTTTTTAAAAAAATATTTATTTATGTGTATGTGTGTGAGAGAGAGAGTACACGGGTACCTGCACAAGCAGGTTTGTGGGGGGGCAGAGGGAAAAGCAGGCTCTCATCAAGTACCGAGCTCAACCAAGCTGGCTAGATCCCAGAACTCTGGGATCATGACCTGAGCAGAAGGCAGACACTTAACCAACTGAGCCACCCAGGTGATTCAAAATAAAAGTTTTGAGAGTAAATTCATTCTTGTAATCATCATCATCATTATCATCAAGATGTTTAGAAACCAAGTTTTCAGGATAAAGAAGTATACTATTTTAGAAAAGGGAAATTCTGACTCTAGAGATGTTTCTAAATTAAAGCCAGGACACAGAAACATTGTCAAGCAACAATTTTGAAGCATTGTAATTTCAAAATTTTTCATTTGGAACATTCAAAAATCATTTTTTTCTGCATTGAAGAGTCAGTAATAGTGCATTTAGACTCTGCTATTTTTGTTTTTCTTTGAATTGTCAGTATGTGGTAAATAAAACTCAGAACACTATTTTTCTTTTTCCCTTGGCTTAAAAATTTGGCTTTAGGTGAAAAAGACACTGCTGTGTTGACCCTGGTCTTTTTAAAGCTCTGTTATATAAACTATAAATGGTTTCTTAACGTGCCCCTCACATCTCAAATATCTTTGTCCAACAAGGACTCCAGAATAACAAAATGTGCATCTGAGGCTTTGACACACACAATGAAAATAAAAAGAGGAAATGGGAATTTGCTTCTTATTAGGGTGGCTTAAGCAAGTGAGAAGAAGAGGCAAAGGGATGAATGACCTTATTAGTCTTCTATAAAAGAATTGGGGTGTTTCTTTTTCTGGTCCCTAAAGAATTCAGTTGGATAGGTTGGTGAATGAAAACATATTCAAATGTGAAATAGCTTTTAAGGAATTCTTTTCTTGAAAGTGCCCTTTGTCCTCTTAGTTCTTATTTCAGTTCTTACCTTTCTTGTGAGTATTTCCTTTTGATTCTGTAAAGGAAAAAGGAAACAAATTTCCCCTCTTATGAGAGATCACCAAGGGGCAGAGGTAAGGAGAGAAGGGGAAAACTGGAGAAAGATAGGGAACAACAAATGGATAGAGGAGAGCAATTAGCACACTGTATTCATCCTGGAAAATGTTTTGTTTCAGGTCCCAGTGGGATCAATTTTAGAGCTATAGTTTCCAGTCTGTATGTAGGAGAGATGCATAAAATAACTTGCCCAGACACTTGCTTACAACTGAATTTCAGGTCTTCTCTGTCTGGTTTCAATTCTGCATATAAAATAAGAGCTTAGGCTTTATTGAAATCCTGCTTCAGTATATCCCTGTGGCTTAGTGGACTACACAGGAAAACAGAATTCCGAAAGACTGTAGCTTTTAAAATATATCTTAGTACAAAGAGACCCTTGACACACCAGTCTTGGTCTTGCAGATTCTATTAGTGAGAACCTTGGCAAAATTGATTAGTTACTTGTATAAGGTCTGAGGCTATAACCTTGAGCTCATGTGGAGTTGAAAATTTTTAACCCCTAGTTTCTAGATATCCCTTTTAGCATCAACAGCAACAATAAAAATGAATCAGGAACTGTAGTATGTAGTACACCCAAAGGAAAAGAAATCTCAGGAAAACATGCTCCTGTGGAGTGCTGCTCATTTGGCTTTATACCATTGGCATCCTCTCACCCCCACCTCTAAGCCCAGATTATGGTCTGGTAAAACCAATCTAGTTAGGGCCTAGAATGTTTTTTTTATTCTATTAAAAAATTTTTTTTTGAAGATTTTATTTGTCAGAGAGAGAGAAAGAGCACAAGCAGAAGGGGCAGCAGGCAGAGGGAGAAGCAGGCTCCCACTGAGCGAGGAGCCTGATGTGGGACTAGATCCCACGACCCTGGAACCATGATCTGAACTGAAGGCAGACACTTAACTGACTGAGCCACCCAGGCATCCCTGAGCTACCCAGGTGTCCCTGTTTTTTTGTTTTTGTTTTTGTTTTTTTTTTTTTAATTCTAGATTGTAATGAGAACACAAAAGGATATATTGTGAATTATAAAAACAATAATGTGAGAAAATGATATATTTTATTAGGAATATATACATCTATATACAAATCTTAAACTCCATGAATAGAGTTTTCATGGTATAGGGTTCATTGTTAAATCCTTAATTCTTAGCATGGCACCTAGAGTCACAATGGAGTCACAATACATGTTAGTTAAATAAATGAAAAAAAAAATAGTGAATTCTGACACCAATTTCTGTGCAGGTACTCAGGATAATCTTTACTTAACACTAAGGATAGTTCTGTGTATTACGTTACTTTTGGATTTCTTTTTCCTTTTCTTCCCTCCTTCTTGGCTCTCTTCGTCTTTTCTTTCTCCCAAACATTTTCCTCCCTTCTTTCTTCCCTTTGTTCATCCCAGGGATATACTCCTACATTTCTCATACCATCCATTCTTGATCGTCAATTTTTTGTTTTAGGACCGTAATCAGAATCACAGAAATCTCATAGTCTTTGCCTAGTATTTGTTCAAAGTATAGTCTTTAAGTAGCACACCTCTATCATTTGATATTTAGGGAAGGTCTGGTCTCTCCTACCATGTTCTTCAAAATGCTGGTGTGTTCCACTTGATTAGTTTACTCCTGGTGGGTCTTCTTTAAGCAGTTCTTTGCTAGCTTCCTCCATAGCACCATGAAGCATCTTCAAGCCTGAGGTAGCAACTCATGTGAATTAATTACACTTTAATTATGATATACTCAAAGTCATGTATATTACATATTTATTGAGTACTTACTGCATGTTGAGGACTTTAGGAGTTACAATGAAGGATAAATTATAATCTCTAGTCTCATATATCAATTTTGGAGGCCAGAAAATATGTGGAAGAAAAATATTCAACTAGCTTGAGAAAATGATAAACTATCAATATTTTCTGGTTCAGACACCAATATTTTTCATAGTTGAAGAGACCTTTTGAACCCTCTACAATTCAATAGACTGTTGCCTTTAAGAAGGGCTAAAACAAGGGAAGAGGTAATTTTAGTCAAGGAAATATGGTATTAGAAGTTGGTAAATTGATTTTATTTCTCCAACTTCGTCAAAAGACTGTTTTTACAGTAAGTAATTTTATATTTTGTTTTTTTTCTCTTTTTAAATTAGAATTTCTGAATTATGGATTGAAAATAACTTTGTTGCTGCCATCCTGATGATGCACTATATTTCTGAGTCTCATGTCTTCCTTCCTTGTTTTCTAAAAATAAATCTTCAGTAGCTGCTTAAGAAAGGATGTGTGAAAAATAATTTTTTATGCTTTTTTCATGTTTCATCTTCATATTTGATTAATAGTTTCGTTTAATATAGCATTGTGAATTAAAACTGTATCTTCCTCAGAATATTGAACACATTGATTCCTTATATTCTCTATTCCAGCATTGCTGTTGGGACTTGCTATTCTGTTTCCAGTGATATATACATACATGCACACATACATGTAGGTATATATTTCTCTTTGGATTCTTTTGTGATCTTTCATATTAGTGTTCTGAATTTCACAGTGATAAGTCTTGGTGGGTGGATGGTTGAGTGTGTGTTTTTCATACCATTTGGCACCTAATCTCTCTTTTTAATCCGGGATATATCCTTCAGTTCTGGGAATTTGTCTTAGATGATTTATTTATTTCCTTCTGTATTCTCTTTTCTGTCTTTGTGGAGTTACTCTTAGATAATAAATGTTCTGAAAGAATCCTCTAAATCTTTTATCTTTTTCTGGCATGCCTGGGTGGCTCAGTTGGTTAAGCGGCTGCCTTCGGCTCAGGTTATGATCCCGGCGTCCTGGGATCGAGTCCCACATCGGGCTCCTTGCTGGGCAGGGAGCCTGCTTCTCCCTCTGCCTCTGCCTACCACTCTTTCTGCCTGTGCTCGCTTGCTCTCTCTCCCTCTCTCTCTGACAAATAAATAAATTAAAAAAAATCTTTTATCTTTTTCTGCTTTTCAACTCTTTATCTTTTTGTTCTACTCTCTAAGAGAGTTAACATTATTTTCCAAGCTATTTAAAAAATTCAAATTTATGCCATTATTTTAATTTCTGAGGGCTCTTACTTTTCTCTAATTTCATCTTTTGTAAAAAAAAAAAAAATACCATTTAAAAAGTGCTATCCTGGGGCTCCTGGGTGGTTCAGTCCATTAAGTAGTGGACTTGATTTCAGCTCAGGTCATGATCTCACGGTCTTGGGATTGAGCGCTGCCTCAGGCTTCGTGCTCAGTGGGGAGTCTGCTTGAGAATTCTCTCTCCCCCTCTTCCTCTCAAGTGCCCCTCCCTGTACTCGTGCATGTGTACACTCCCTCTCTTTCTCTCTCTAAAATGAATAAATAAATCTTTAGAAGAAGGTGCTATTCGAGTGGCTCAATTGTTAAGTATCTGCCTTTCGCTCAGGTCACAATCCTAGGGTCCTAGGATCGAGTCCTGTACCAGGCTTTCTGCCTGCTTCTGCTTCTCCCTCTCCCACTGCCCCTGCTTGTGTCCCCTCTCTTGCTCTGTCTCCTCTGTCAAATAAATAAATAAAATCTTAAAAAAAAAGACAAAGAAAAAGGTGCTATTTTTTCTTACCTCATTTAAGATATTATTTATAGAGTTTTATCTATTTTGCATCCTTTATTTTTATATTTCTTCCAGGCTACTCTTTTCTGCTTGTTGTTTTTCTTCATTGTATGTTGGAGACTTTTCTTAACCTTCTGATCATTCTTATATGTCCAGTTATATTCATGAGCAGGGCATTGAAAGGCTGATTGGAAGCTTTCTGTATGTGAGGCCAGGGTTTACCTACTTGTGGGAAGTGAGCTGGATTTTAACTTGGGTTGGAGAGAGGATATATCTCCCAAATGTCAGCAAATGTAGGTACTTTTTCTGGGGCTGTTCAGTTTTTGTTAGAGAAAACTTTAATTTCTAATCAGGAATCATATGATTCCCTGTAAGCATTCTGGGAGCAGCTTGAAATAAAAGGTTAGGTAGTCCCAGCATTTAGGATGTGGACTTTTTGTTTCTAGCACTTTGCCTCACACACCTTCTCTGCCTCTGATATCCAGAGTCTGAGTTCTCTCAGGTTTATTCCAGAGAATTAACCTGTGTGTGGAGGGTAAAACTCCTTTCAGTTCCCTCTTTTCTATATTGCCTCACCCTTGTTTATTATACCTTTTTAAAAAAATCCCTGTCATTTTGGTGGGGTCACGATTTAGGTAAAGGACAAATGCACATGATTCAATTTCTAAGTTCAACAGTAAGAGGAATGGTGGGTTTTGAAGAACGGTGTCGATAAAAAGAGATCTTCTAATGGGCTTGGAAGAAATGGGGATGAGTAGTTCTTCTAAGCTCTGCCTAAGCTGGGCCAGTGATGTGAGATGGATGGTTAAGGAGGTTTGGGCATACTTATCTGAAGTGGAATGTATAGAAGGAGTAATTAGAATGAGACAGTGGGCATGAGGTGGTTTGGATTATATATGAGCAAAAGCAAAAATGGGAAGATTTTATTCGGGGTTCTTTGATCAGGTGTCTTGTATGATATTGTGCCAGAATAAAGCTGGATGAGTATAAAGAGCTATTATACTGTCTTTAGCTTAACGCAGCAGGCTTAGTTGGTCATAGAAGGACTGTGTCAGAGCCAAAGTCATTGTTTGATCAGGTCAACTTTGTACCAAGGAATCTTTTCCTCACAGTTACAGACTCTTCTGACCCTACTGACATACAGATATTCGTAAGAGGGTGTGGGTACATGCTACTGTTACTAGGACTATGACTGAAGCCAGTGTCCCATTGACAATGAGCTATGATACCACACTTGTGGAGAAAGAAAAGAACCATTATTTGTATTATTTTCCAGATAATTGAAATTTAAGGTATACTGGTTCATGTACTTACCGTCTTTACGCTGGTAGCTGTTGATATTCCAAGTACTAAATTTCATTTTTCAACCAAACTCATTTTTAGAAGGTATATAACATAATGAGGACTAGGCATGTTTTTCTTATGGATGAATATAGAGCAAAACAAAGCAAAACTCAAGTCTATTTTACTGTTATTTTTCTTTTGACTCTTTGGGTATTGAGGCCTTTCCTTGTATTTTAATTCTGTAATCTCCAAATTTCTACATGAAAAATTTCTGTGTAACGAAGGATATCTGCATTATTATTTTGGTTCATTTTATGTATTTGAATATTAAAATCCAAGCTTATAGTTTTAATCCTCAGTTTTGTCTTACAAGCAGTTATTATATAAGTGTCACTTTCAAATGTGTACTAGGCTTAGTCTGTCAGAAGTGGCTTAGGGATTATCAAAATGTAATTATCCCTAACTTTTTAATTTAAAGCAACAACTAATAAAACTAAATGAACTCAGATTGCTAACAAGTTTTTGCTTCTGTACAAATTGTGCATTCAAATGCTACAGACTGGCAACCTAGTGATATTTCATGGCAAACTCCCTCTTCTCATATATGTATGGATATTATAACTCCTGAGCAGGAAATAGGAGTCATTGTCAGTATTGATATGAGCTAATATCCATGCTGAGTGAGAATGCTCTCTGGTAGATAGGCATGTGCCAGGCAGGTGGGACCATGATGTCTGAGCTGAGTAGTTGATGGGCTGTTAAGGAAAGAGGAAACTTTGAGAAAAGCTGAATTCGAGAAAAATAGGAACATTAAGGTCTACAGAATTTATTTTGTAGAAAATGTAAAAGTAGAGAAAATACTTTGGAGGCACAGGGTTCCTTCATGTGCTTTGAGTCACTTTTGTGCCCACATAGACTCTTTAATTAGGGAGAGGTGGAAGTGGTCTGCTCAACTGTGTACTACACACAGGACTTGGAAGTCAGGTAGTCCTGGCTCTGCCATTTCTTAGCTGTGAGACCTGATAGGTTATTTAACAGCTATATTACTCAGTTCCCTAATCTGTCGAGTTGGCATAATAATACTCATGTCACAAAGTTGCTATAAAATTTAAATGCAATGGTGTATACAAAAAATTTAGAGAAATGCTATACTAAAGAGGATCCATAAATGCTAGCTAGCCATTTTTTAAAAATTGTAGCTATTGTTATTAAAGTGGATGAAGAATTGCAAAGAAGTTTTCAGTTGTCCTCAAGGAAGTAGCCTGGGAAACAATGACTTAAATAAGGAAGGATTATAGCTTGGCAGACAGAGAGTTGATCATGTTGCAGGCTGATCTGAATATGATAATAATTGCTAACAAATCTGGGTAGGTAGGATTTGTTAGCCTAGTGATGAAGTGAGTCAGGAAAGAACTGGCATTTGCATGGATGGGAAAGAAGCAAGACTAGATTGGGGGACAAAATAGAGAATGAGCATGGAGAAGAAGGACTTGGTAAAGAGGAAAGACTTGACCAGGAAACAAGAAATCAACAAGAAAGGAAACTCGAGTTGAATGTACTTGGTTAATGAGTTTAATTGGTTCTCTTTTTGTTTAATCATCAACAACAAAAAAACTATAAATAACTATAAGTACTATACAATAGTAGGCTGTGATTGTTTTTTAAGACAAAGCTCTACAAAACAGTCATCATTACTTATGTATTTAGAATCTTGCAACTTGAGGGGATTAAACTAAATTATTTTAATAATAATTAAAGGTCTAGAATCTAATTGGATGTGTATTAATTGATAACCAGTATTGAGGGAGAGATGAGTCAAAGTAACACAAAAGTTTTAGAAAATAAGCACGACTGTGCTAAAATCGTTTCTGTCATCTTCTAGAGTGGTAAATTCAAGGTGACAAGATGGCGGGGAACTAGGAGGAGGCTCTGGTTCAACCTGTCCCCTAAAGTGAGCTGATTACCTACCAAGGAACTCCGATCACTCATGAAATCAGCCTGAGATCAAAATTCTACTCGTCAGGATCTCTACGGGGGCAGAAGACGCCAGTGGGCAGTCTTTTTTGTTTGTCTGTATTTGTTTGTATACTCCACAAACCTTACCTTGGGGCCCATTTGGGCTGACCCTTCTCTTTGATCCTTCTTTCTTTTTCCTCTCTCTCTCTCTCTCTCTCTTTCTTTTTTTGCTTTCTCTCTTTCTTTTTTTCTTTCATTTGGGTGGGGAATCTTGATTGCTCAGAAGCAATCCAGGGTGCACCTTCACTGCACCAAGGTCGATACATCCAGCTACAACCATTCAGCCAACTCTCACCAAAATGACTAGGAGAAGGAATGCCCAACAGAAGAAAAATTCAGAGGATGGGCCCTCTGCAACAGAGCTAATGGCTACCGACATAGACATTATGTCGGAAAGGGATTTCAGGCTAACAATTATCCAGGCAATA